>VZTI01004880.1:187871-297031 GCA_013397865.1 Struthidea cinerea
GAAAAAAAAAGTGACTTTAAACAAAAAAAAAAAAAAAAAAAAAAAAAAAATCAGTTGTAACCTACACCAGGAAGGTATCCGAGCTAGGAGTGGAGTGAGACCCAAAGGGTCTGAGCAGAAATGAACAAGGGGTCCAGAGACTCCCTGTCCCATACTGTGTACCAGTGGTTAGAAACATGGATTTGAAAATCCTCAAGAGTCATAAAGAGCCAAGAACCCAAGACCCATGCCCTGTATTGTGACACCAAACCCCAGATGTTCTGCAAATCTTTTCAAATATTGGAATAACTCTTGCTTTCTTTGCCAAAGGAGCCAAGTAAATCTTGAAGAAGACTCTGGCCTGTGACTTCTATTTGATATAGATTCCTTCAATAGATACAGGGTATTAAATTATTCTCTTACTTTAGTGCTTTATGAAGACTAACTTAGATCATTCCTCACTGAGTGTTTGGGTTGGTAAATTTCTCATTCACAACTAGCATTCTCTGGGCATCAGATAAGGAGCTTAGTTGCCTGGCTGAAATCTGGAGATTTCAGGCACCTAAATGTCAGGTGAAGATGCTTGCTATAAAGTTGTTTGCTATCATCATACCCAAAGATATGGCTACAAACACAGGTGCAAATAAGACTACAAAGCATCTGTCCTGGAGCTTTCTTATGTCTGTCTACCCAATGTATGAAAAATGAAGCTCAGCTCTGTATTTCTCTGTTTAAGAAGATATTGCTTGTATTTCCTTGTATATCAAGACTAGATTTCATTGCCAAGAAAGCAAGAGTCATGAAACTATGATTCCATAATGAGCCTGGGTTTATTTCTCTATGCAAATTACAGGTCTCCTTGAAGTAGGAATATACTCTTCTGGAAGAAGGAATATTAGGAAGGTAAACATGAATAAGTTATTTATATATCATTTTTGAGACCGTATTAAAAAATCAGCACTATGAGACTTTAGTTATATGTAATTATGTCATGTTCAAAATCTATCAGTTCAGTGGAAAGCAGTCAAGTGTTCAGTTGTTGCACAACAGTAGATGTAACTTACGCAAAGCTTAATTCCACCATGTTAGGAGAAAAAGGCATGTAATATGTCTTCTCTATCTTAATTTGTGTGAAATTGTTCATTTGACAACAGAATTAGGATACAAATCTGGTGCTTTGTCGAAGCAATGTGTAACAGAGAGATAATACGAAAGAAGAAAGGTAGTAAACAGGTTTCTGCAAGTTCAACAACATCAAAAATACGGGACTCAGCTTTTTCAAAAATGTGACTATCTCTGAATTGAATGGGCAGGTCTCACCTGCATTGTCAGCAATAAGAGTAAGCTGCAAATAGCCAATGTTTCATTGATCTAGACTGCATTTTACAAACCAGGGTCAGACTCTACATACTGTAGGTTAACTGTTGTTGACATTGCTCAACGCGTTGAAACATACACACAATTCTCTGAAGGGAAATTATTTAATTCCTTTTTTGTCCCCCTGTTTAGATATTATTTTGCAGGCATCAGAAAAGGGAAAATCACTTTACTCTATATGTTCTTACTGCCCTTTACTTTGTTATATGCCTATGGGGATTATATGCAAAGCATCCAGCCTGAATATTTTTCATCTATACACACATATATATGTGTATATATATATTAGTAATATAAACATCACAAGATACAATGAGCAACTCTTGATATACCAGTGCCTAGCTGGTAAATATGATCATTATCTCTTCAAGGTGTAAGATTGCTTTGGAGGTGTTTTTCAGGTAGGTAGTCTTTATTTAATTGTGAAACAGACACTGAGAGGGAGAGACATTTGGGATATGAGCAGTGACAGAAAGATGAGCAACCACATGAGTAGTTCTCCCCATCCATATCAGGGAACAATCAAGCTCTTGCAAAGGCAGTTTCATTCTGAATGTATAATGAGCAATTGTCTTGTCTGATGCTCTTTTATATAAAACCAAAAAGAAAAAACTTATTCTTGTGCTTCTTTATTATTACAGACTTGACTGGACAAATTCACTCACTCATTTAGACTGCCTTTTTTGCTGAATAATGCATTAAGAACCCAGACTAGCTCTTGTCTGAGAATGAGAAATCCTTGCAAATTATGTTTTTCTGTGTTTGATCTCTAGGGAAATCTCATGAGATACAACATCTCAAAGTCCTGGGATGACAAACAAGACGCAAATGAATCAGAGGTGCCTAGTTTTTCCCAAATTTTACTCCATCTTTACTGCCAGCAAGACTTTTCACACAGGATTAGAAACAAAAAACCTAAGAAAAGTTAGTAACCAGTAACTTTAATACACAGTGTCATGTAGTATTGCCCTCTTTGCTCTTGTGCTCAATACTTTCCCTCTGCACACTCATCTTTCTCCTCATTCTGCAGGCAGCACCTGTCTTTATATACAAATCACTGATGCCATGCTGCCACTGCAGTTTGCTTTAAACAATGTCAGCTTCTGAGTCCAGACCTGGTGTGTTTTGAAGCAAGAACTAATACTCAACCAGAAAGCAGCAGACCATCCACTAAACCTTACACACATTGCAAAGCAGAGGAATGTCTTGAAAGGAGTAGTGCAGAGGCTAAGCATCTGTATTTTTGCATTAGGAATCAAGATTCCCTTCAGATCCTCACATTTGATGCAATTACAGGGAAGCTTATGTTCTTTAGGCCTTCCATTCTGCCATTTATCCCTCCTGAAACAGTAGATAATGCCCTGGGTTTTCCACAAATCAAGGTTTAATATTGATCTTTCTCTGTGCTTTTCCCATAGAAGGGAACGATTTTCTCTAATATAACCTTGATTGAGCTTTTTGTGCCCCTCTTGATATCAGCAATACTGCTAGTGCAGTGAAAAACTAAACAGAGTTAGGAAACACACAGGTTTTATGGAAATGTAAAAGAAAGTAACCAAATAGCAGACAGACTGACAAGCATCAACATCAATTATGTCATGCTGGAGAGAAATGCAAGGGGTCTACAAAATTGGCTACAATCAGGTACAATTTTGTTCTCATTTATCATAATCTCAGAAGTACATGTTGGTGAAGACTGAACATACATTTCTGAGATTAAAAAACCAAGTAGACATACAGTAAAAGTTGAGAGCACTTCTATGTTTGCTCCTATTTACTCCTAACTTAACATCACTAGAGCCTCTACAGAACTCTCCAACTTCAATGAAAATAAACAGAAAGAGTCCCTATACTCTCTTTAATCCCCTGTCCTGTTTTCTTATATACAGCAGAAGCAACACAGTGAAAGTCATCTATACTGCTGATATAAACTTTCTTCACCTCAAAATTTCTTTCCTTTCTTCTGAAACCTCTTTAAAAACTTTAAATGCATAGACAGTGTAATACAAGTCACTGTATGTTGAATATCTGACAGAGAGATTATGAAAGGATGGGGGTTTTAGCTTTTATAAAGTCCTTGGTTAAAAAGTCCCAATGTTGTATACTGACAAATCTGCTTATTCATTTGTATGTTGTACGTGATCAGACATTAATCTTATATATGTCATGTTCAATATGTTTTATAGTTGTTCTCTTCCTTTGCTATTTCATGCTTTAATAATAAGGAAGAAACAAATTAAATATTCAACTGGCTTTTTTGTCTTTTAGAATGCATCTTCATTGTGCACATTCTGAATGCAAATGATAATAAGCTATTTATTTCTTATATAACCTATATGGGAAACAGGGATAGTTATAACCTGGGACTTTATATTGAAGACAGAGTAATGAGATTTAACTGATTTATAACTTCATCTGAATAACACTAACTCTTTGCATTTAATATGTAAATAGAAAACAGCTAGCTAGTTGATAACTAATGACACCTTTATATGGATATGGTTTCAAAATTTACAATGAAGTCATATTTCAAGAATGTATTCATTTTTACCTCACATAATTTACTTGCCAGAACTTCAGAATATTTGCAAACAACAAGAACAATACCAAACTGTCTCTCTTGTGTCTGTACACAGGACTATATTTCCAGTGTCCCAGTCTCAATCACAAAGCTATCAATGGGAGTTTTATTAAAGCAGAAAACAGACTGAAAGCAGAGTAACAATAGAAAGCATAACCTTTTAAACCTAGATTAACATCTTCAAACAGGTGCCTATGATTTTATTTCTGTTATCACATATGACATTTAATTATTATTAGTCTTGGATATCAAGGAATTGATAGATTCTTGGTATTTTGACTAATTGAAATAACTAACTTCATCTTGATATTGGCTTTATTTCTCAGCCTTTGGAATTTAGTTAACTTGGAAATTTCAGTCATCTTTAATAAGAGAGGAAGCATAAGCCAATAATTTTGGCACTAGACTAATTCAGGCTATTGAGTATTCTTTGTTGGCACAGCTTTTCTGAATAATTATGAGCCATTTACAAGATCTACAGAAAGTCAGCAAAGACTTATGAGTTAGGTGTTCCATCCCAAATTGCAGAGCCACCTACTAGTCCTGAAATCACCTTTAATCACAAAACTGCATCTGTCTTCCTGTGCTGAGCAGCAAAGCATTTTTCTCAAACCTGGCTGACCTCCAAAATTACAGCATTGACCCTGCTGCATCTTTCACAGCACAGTTACAGCCACTGTCTGCTGAATATGTAAAGATTTTAATTATTTAATATATTACTGGCAAAAACACCCAGCTGTCATGGCATTCTATCTTTCCTCTTTCACAATGGCCTAAATATTGCCCCATGAGTGGCAAACACTGCGCAGCCTCAAGAGAAATTGAAGCCATGTCTCTCAGCTTCTTAAAGGATAGATTTTCAATGGCAGAAGGCAGTCTTTCCCATTTTCTGAAGCTACTCTATTGTCAAAAAAAGTGGTTTAAGATTCCCTGGCCCATTAAAAATGAGGGAAAAAAGCAAGCCAGCAAACATGGTGTTACAGCCTAGGAGTCAGGACAACGCATCCGAACTCCCCTCAGTGTCATGGATTTGGTCTGTCTTCTGGGAAGGGCCTACTTTATGCAGAATGCAGAAACAATGCCCAAGGTAAGGCTGCAGGTTTGTTAATTAGCTTTCATATTATGTCAGCAGTGGAATTGGGCCTTATGCCTTCCCTAGTTCCCCCTCTTTTTAAATATATAGATAACTGGTATTTTCTCATGTCTGCAACACATATAAAAAAGAAAATGTTCTTAATTATGAAGTGCATGAACCATGCAATAGTGAAACTATTTAAATGTCAAATATAATTAAATTTAGTAATGCAGTTTTCAGACAAAATCCTTCTTTTTTTGTTTTTTGTAGTAAAACAGATTTGGATTGGTTTGGTTTTTGTTTTATGGTTGTTGTATTTTGGGCATAGTTATAGAAAATTAGAGAAGCTGAGAAGAGGATTAACCAATCAGAAATACCTATGTGTAAGAAGTTGCCTCATATTTATGGGACAAATATATATGTGTGAGAAGTTGCCTCATATTTATGGGACACAGCACTTGTTATAAAAATTCATGTCTCTTGAAGCAACCTCTTCGAAAACTTACACGTTAAGAAGCTCCAAGGTATATTTTATGTTGGGTTTTCTTAATCTGTTCACTTTTCCCTCTTTTACAGGTTCTTTCTATTGGTTTGTTACAATGAACAGTAAGAGAAGTTGCTATTTTTTCTTTATTACTTTTGTCATTTTCTCCTGTGTTTCAGAATTATCTTCAAGGGAATTAAGCTCAGTAAATAGTGTAGTAATGCATGCAGTAGTCTATCACGTGGAAAAGCAACAGAGGAACCATAAAAAAAACCAAAAGCCAAAAAACCAAACAACCAAACCAAAAAAAAAAAACCCAACAAAACAAAAAACCCACCAAAAGAGAGCAAAGCTCTGCAAACAAGACTGCAAAAGCCTGCAAAATGTAAATTTCTTCTCATTTATTAAAAATAAAAAATTTATATAGTTACCATATATATTATCTCATTCTGCTTTTCCAATAGTTTTTTAGACCAAAATATTTATAGAAGCGAAATATTTATATTTATATTTATATTTATATTTATATTTATATTTATATTTATATTTATATTTATATTTATTTATATTTTGAGGACAGAAAGCCCTACTTGGTTTTACATGTTAAAAATACACATAATTAATCCACTTCCAGAAGCAGACTTGTTCCAGACTTAGATGATTTGACTGAAAATCCTTATATCATTTTCATGGCGGTTTTTGGCAAGACCTCAATGGCGTTAATAATGGAACAAGTTGATAGTGGTTAGAGCCAACAAATTATGTTTCTGTTTTAAGAATGAAGCAATTGGATCTGTTAAAGCACTACTAAAATCAATATCTAAGTACAGAAAAGTTTATGTAAGATCTTAGGTAAAATAATTATTCAAACAATTGGAGTTTGAGAAGTAAAGGAAGTAACAAGTAGTATCCATGGCCTCTCATTTTAATTTAAGTCCCATTCTAGAATATTTTCAAGTAATTTAAATACAACAGCTTGAACCATCTAGTGTAGGTGAATTTGCAGGGCTGGTTGTTCAGATTTACAGGTGGCTTCAATTCATCAGAGAAAGGCTGGCTGACAACACAGAAAAATCATGGTTGTAAAATGTCACTCTCACATTCTACTGTAGAAGCAGAGTACAGGCTTCTCAGGGAAGGAAGGCTGGTAAGTGAGTGAGATTGACAAGCAGTCTGGATAGAATACAGTTGAATTATAGAATACCAGAATACCAGGTTGGGAGGGTAGCTCGAGGATCATCTGCTGCAGTCTTTCTTGGCAAAAGCATAATCTAGACTACATGGCCCAGCACCCTGTCCAGCTGAATCTTAAAAGTGTCCAATATTGGGAACAGTTCACTGTTCTCATTTGAAAATATTTTTCTTTCTAATCAGAATCTTCCCACGTGTAATTTGTACCTATTACCCTTTTTTTTTTCCATGCAATTCCTCATAAAAAAAATGATTCCTGGTCTTCTTTGTAGTCACCCTTTTAAATACTGGAAAACGGTCATAAGGTTTCCCCTGAATCTTCTTTTCTGAAGGCTGAGCAAAGCCAGTCCTCTCAGTCTTCCTCGCATGGCAAGTTTTCCAGTCTTTTAGTCATCTCTGTGACCTTTGTCTGGAACCTCTCTAGCCAGTTCATATCTCTTTGGTATAGCAGAGATCAAAATTTAACACAATATTCCAGCTATGGCCTGACAAGCTCTGAGTAGAGCATGGTAATATCTTCTTTGTCTCTGCTGCTGATGCACACCAGCTTCCCACTGGCTTTCTTTGCCACAGCAGCACACTCTTCACTTATGTTGAGCTTGTTGTCTACCAGGTCACTCAGGTCCCTTTCCACAGAGCTGCTGTGGATAGATCCCAGCCTGTGCTGTTTTCCCAGGTGCAAGACCCTATACTTCTCCTTGTTGAACTTCATAAGGTTCTCGTTAGCCCACTCTTTCAGCCTATCCAGATGTCCCTGCAGGTGCTAAAATATCCCCTTCCCCACTCAGTTTTGTAGCAGCACCAAATTTCATCACTGTACACTTGATCCCATGATCTAGATCTCTTATTAAGATTTTAAAAAGCTTTGGTCTCAGTTTTGATCCTTGAAAGATTCACTCCGGACGGGCTTCCGGTGTGAAAAAGAGCTGCTTACCTTTGTTGAGGGATTAGTGAGCAACAAGACTAGCACCGTTTTCAAAAAACTGTCTCCTCTGTCACGTGGTCTGTTCTACTCATTTACTGGCATTTTTCGCATATGCAATCTGTATAGAAAGCACAATTATGCTAAGCATCTTGAAATAAAACCTGCAGGGAACTGTTGTGGGGGATATGAATGAAAAAAAAAAAGGAAAATGAAAAATAGTGTGAAATGTCACAAATTAAATATGAACCAAATTGATACTTGTATCATGATGCCTAATGTAACCAACGTATCTTCTTCTAGAAACAACCATTGCCAGAATGTCAGAAGAATCATGTTACAAACATGCACAAAACAAAAATGTTTGAAAGGACTATATAGCACCATTTCCCTCTCTTTCTTGAATTTAAATCTGTTAGGATAACTCCTCTTATTTGAGAATGTAAAATTTGTGAGGATGGGTTTTGTATTATCCATTTCATAAAACAGATCCTTTCATCTTCAGTTTCTAGCATCCACAGACATCCATAGCCAAAGATACTTCCCTTGTTTCTCTGTATCAAATTCGAGTCTCCAGAGGCTTTAAGAAATTTTAATTCTCCAAAACCCGTAAGAGACCTCATCTGTGAGATCACTCAGGAGGTCACAGGGCCAGCAAGCGCTGTGCAATGAGTTCAGAGCTAGCAGTGTCTGAGATTAGTAAAAGCAAAGCCTCTTCTCCAACACAGACTGGATATAATGAGAAGTGGGGAAGGGATACATTTTCACAATAAATTGCAGAAGGTTAAAGACCAAGATACAAAGAGGTGTATGAGAAAGGCGTCTGGAACAAGCAGAAGTGGAAGCAGATTTTATTGAAGTCACCCAAAAGAAACTGAAAAACTTTGTACCTGGTAGGAAAACTCTAAGCTTGGAAACAAGCGTCAGTGCTTTTCCATGCTTTTCCATGCATCAGTGCTCCTCTGTGAGAGTTTGTGAAGCTCATTGCTGAAAATTTCTCTTTGTTTCGGCAGTACTAGTGCCAATAGTTGCTGCACTCATTTGTACTGCACAGTGGATTTAAAGACAGCCCCAGCTCTTGAGATTTCATCAGGCTTTAGTGATTATGGTTCAGTACTAAGAATATTATCCTAACTGCTGCTAAGATGTATGCATGAATATAATAATGTAAGGGTGAGAATGTCCTAATTAACCAAAGAAACATTTCACAGAAATTTAATTTCATATTCCAGAGCAGTTATTTTGCTTGTGGAGCAAAATACCCATTTTACAAGAGCAGCACAATGTATAAAGTGTGATTATCCCTTCCATAGAAGAGTGACATTATTGTGACAGTAATCTTTAGGTGACAAAATACATTGTTTCCCCAGTTTAACACTTTCAGAATGACTAATCTTCTAATAAATTAAACAAATTAACAGTATTACTGAAGAATTCTAGCTATACTTCCTTACCCTTAAATTAAAAAAAAAAAAAACAAACCAAAAAAGACCTTACTTGTTTTTTAAGAACCTGTTTTCTCTACAACATCTTTATTACTTCCCGACTGACTTTGTTTAATCTCCAGTAACTATCCAAATAACATTATCCATTCACAAGAAAGGTAGGAAGGAGGATCCTAGTAATTATAGGCCAGTTAGTTTGATCTTGGAGCAGTTTATGTTGAGTGCCATCATGCAGCACTTACAGGATGGCTGGGGGATCAGACCCAGCCAGTGTGGGTTTAGGAGGGGTAGGTCGTGTTTGACCAATCTGATCTCCTTCTACGACCAGGTGACCCACCTGGTGGATGCAGGAAGGGCTGTGGATGTTGTCTATTTGGATTTGAGCAAAGCCTTTGACACTGTCTCCCACAGCATTCTCCTGGAAAAGCTGGTGGCCCATGGCTTGGACAGGGGCTCTCTCTGCTGGGTTAAGAACTGGGTGGATGGCCGGGCCCAGAGAGTGGTGGTGAACAGTGCTGCATCCAGCTGGCGGCCAGTCACCAGCGGTGTCCCTCAGGGGTCTGTGCTGGGGCCAGTTCTGTTTAATATTTTTATTGGCAACACAGATGAGGGTATTGAGTCTTTCATTAGTAAATTTGCAGATGACACTAAGCTGGGTGCGTGTGTCGATCTGTTGGATGGTAGGAGAGCTCTGCAGAGAGACCTGGAACGGTTGGATGGATGAGCAGACTCCAATAGGATGAAGGATGAAGTTTAATAAGTCCAAATGCTGAGTCCTTCGTTTTGGCCACAATAACCCCCTGCAACATTGTAGGCCGGGGGGTGGTGTGGCTGGACAGTGCCCAGGCAGACAGGGACCCAGGGGTACTGGTTGACAGCCAATTGAACACAAGCCAGCAGTGAGCCCAGGTGGCCAAGAAGGCCAATGGCACCCGGCCTGTATCAGGAATGGTGTGTCCAGCAGGACCAGGGAAGCCATTCTTCCCCTGTACTTGGCACTGGTGAGGCCACACCTTGAGTGCTGTGTCCAGTTCTGGGCCCCTCAGTTTAGGAAGGACGTTGAGACACTTGAACATGTCCAGAGGAGGGCAACAAGGCTGGTGAGGGGCTTGGAACACAACCCCTATGAAGAACGTCTGAGGGAACTCGGTTGCTTAGCCTGGAGAAAAGGAGACTCAGAGGCGACCTTATCACTCTCTCTGGTTGTAGTCAGGTGGGGCTCAGTCTCTTTCTCCAGGCAGGAACTGACAGAACAAGAGGACACAGTCTCAAGCTGCGCCAAGGGAAATATAGGTTGGATAGTAGGAAAATGTTTTTCATGGAAAGAGTGGTGAAGTACTGGAATTGTCTGCCCGGGGAGGCGGTGGAATCACCATCCCTGGATGTGTTTAAAAAAAGATTGGATGTGGCACTCGGTGCTGTGGTTTAATTGAGGTGTTAGGGCCTGGGTTGGACTCGGTGATCTTAGAGGTCTCTTCCAAACTGATGATTCTGTGATTCTGTGATTCTGTGATCCCTCAGCACTAAATGAGGGCCAGAAAAAAGTAACTAAAACAGAGTTTTGGAGAAATGAAAATTTGTGGAGCAAAAGTGTAACCAAGCATTCGGAAGTACTGTTTCCAGAAATAAGGAAAGGTTTGCACAGCCTCTTATGTTTCTGAATAATCCTGTCATCATTAATTCAAATGTGCATAGCCCTCTGTAGGAAAATATTCCCAAACTGAAGGCAGCAAATTATGCCCAGAAAATAACACATTGAATTCAGGTAAGCATATCCTGACTTTATAGGGAAATTGTGAGTATAAATTTATAAAGCAGTGGTCACTCACTGCAAGTGGTCATTCAAATGCTGCAAGATGAAGATCCTTGTGCAAGAGCCATCCACCCTTGGCAGTGCCTGGTCTGTTCTGTACAGTTTTTATGACCTCTACTTCAGCTTGGATGTGGACTTTTCTAGTTTCTGAATACAACCTGCAGTGATTCAGAGAACGGATGCTGTAAAAGTGATGTATCTGTTTTTATATGATTGCCCAACAATGATGCAATTGTCTTGCCAGTGATCCGTGCTTAACTCTTTGCTTAAAGTGTGGAAATGCTTCCCTATTCTTCATCTTCCCAGAGATTTCTGCTTCTAACTTTACAAAAGAATACTTAATGTGGTATTCAGGCTCCACAACAGGCATCAGATACCTCGTTTTCGAAAGTCCTAAGCAGTGTTTGTTTTCTTCCAGTTTATCCTCTTTTTCACACTGTGAAACTTTTTTTTTTGCTGGAGTTACCCAAATTGCAGTGAAGGAGTGCTCAGTTTTCTGCCTTTGAGATAGCATTACAGTTAAGGCACAATCCTATGCAGTTAGAAGATAGTAACCTGTCGTTAGAAATGGTACCCTGTCAGGGGACAAATGACAGGGAACAATAGTTTTTCATCCCCTAGGACAACAGTTCCATGAAAAATTGGTGGTCATGGCATCATACCACATCAGAAGAAATACCAGAGGTGGGATATCTAACTTGTGAAAATAATTCTGAGACTTGGAACCGAAGTTGGAATTTTCAGAAAAAAAACCCCAAAACAAAAACAAACACCACTGACTTGACATCATTTCACTTAACAGCAAGAGTAAAGCTCTGCTTTCTTGTCAGTAGATATCAAACTCCACTATCCAGCATGATTCAACAGAAAAAAAAAATGCATTCTAGCTAGATTTATAATGTTTTCTGCATTTCTTCTACCAGTGACGGGTGTACACATATTTCATAGAAATAGTGAACATGGACTATAGACATAGAATATTCAACTCAGAATAGCTGGAAGGGAACTTTTGAAGGTCCTCTAGTCCAACCCCATATTCATGATGAAAATTGTTTTCTGCTGTTTGACATCAAAATTCATATTATGATATTTATGATTAAAAAAATAGAAAAGAAGGCTGTGAAAGCAACCTAGCTGCTTCTAATTGCAAACCTGCATTACTGGAAATGTCACCATACAAAAGAGCCAAACGATACATAAATATATCCATATGACAGAAATGAGACATTAATTGGAGGAAGGAAAGAAGAAATTGGTTTCTGGGCCTTAAACACTTCCTGATACAACACTGTGTATCACAAACATTGATTTTCTTTGCTTTTAACTTCCAGGAGCTCCAGATACTTGATATGATCTGGAGTCTAACCTCTGAGTCTCAGCCATTGCCTTCATTTCCCATACAACTTTGTGCCACAGAATGGTAATCTGCTGAATAAGTGCCTATTGGGAAGAGAGTCAGAGATACAGGTAATATTCCTGCAGTTCCTATGTCTCCTGCAAGTATACTTTCATAACTGAAACAGTAAGGGGCACTTACTTAAAGCCCCTTCACTTGTATTCTCAGTTTTCTCATATTGGCAGTCAAAAGTGACACTTGGTTTCTTTACAGAAGGTGTTCTTTTGATAAATCGTTCCTTAGTGAAAATGGGAAGAGCAGCAGAAGAGGAGGGATTGTAAAATATATTAACCAGGCATTTTGATTGACGTTCTGAAGCAATCAAAACCTGCAGGGGGCAAAGCCATAGCTTGCTTGGTTTTCTTTTCCAACTTTGCAGTCTCTCACAGACTGCTAACTTGTGACTCTGAGTCTGGCAAAGAGAGGTGTAGCAACAGAATGCAGAAGGCAAACAAGCACAAGTAAAAAGAGAAAAAAAAACCGTCAACCAAAACCACAAAACAAAATATGTGCAAGGTAACAATGTTAGCCTTATGCTGATTACAAAGAATAAACTGATTTATTGTACAGAAATCTCCTAACCCCATTCACTGGTCAAAAAGCAGATGTTGCAGTCTAGAGTATTCCTTGTCATTTTTCCTTTATTTGTATTCTCTGCCTTTTGCCTTTCTTTTTGTTTAAATTCTTGCTACACCACTAGCTTTCTTTCTGTCTCTTCCATGTCCTTGTCCTTTATCCCACCCCTGCTGGATTTGGTAATGAATTTACCATTATAAGATACACTCTCTGCTCCACTTCAGAAATATATGCAATATAGAATACAGAACGTAAAGCTAACTAACCATGAAATATGGGGGTAAGCAGCCAATATGGTGGCAAGAGATACACAGTGCTAAAGTAATACTAAAAAAGACATCTAAGGTGATTTTAAGAAAGCAAAAACCCTGCTGAGGTAAAGAGATGTCTCAGACCTAAACATTCATCACCATGAAAGTAATGAAGGTCCTTTAAAGGATAATTACAGATCCTTTTGAATACTTAAAGCCCTGTTAAGAGTCTGAGAAACATTTAAATGGCTTAGTGGAATCATTACAAGACAAAGTATATGGATAGAAAAAAACACACCACAAAGATGATGTGCATTAAAGCTAATAACACATCACTTTTTCATAGGATATGTATCAAAATTATTTACATATTAAGATATGTATTGATAAAGTTTGGCCATGAAGGAAATGTCACCTAACCCGATTACTCCAAAAGTAAATTCTGTGGAACTAGGATGTAAAATTACTATATATTCTTCATAGCCCTGTGTGAAACAGTTCTAACATATTTGGTAGACTGAATGTGGATGCTTAAAGTCCTTGTTCTGTCCTGTTGTGCGTGCTTAAGAGAGGTCCCAGAGTATTAGGATTCTCTAATTCCTCTGCTCAGAACAGAAGCTCCAATCAAGTAAACAGGGTTTGCTTTTGTTTTTTTTCCCTCCCCAAAATACAAAAGGAAAGAGCTTCATTATGACTACAAGTATACCATTGGTAAACCTGTGTACAACTAGCAGTAGTTTGTCCAAAAGCTATACTCAGGCACAATCTCCTGAAATTTGTGATGTAAAATTCTATGTGTGCAGTTTCTGTAAATTTATTTATGTATCATTTTGCTGCTCAAAAACTGAAAGAGAAATAGAGGTATGCTACAGATTTTAATTTCTCTGTGTAATTTTGCACTCTAAATATGTGGTCAAATTCTTTATTTTGTAGAAGCTCATCTTTGTAAAAGGAAAAAGACAAATTCAGCCAGCTGGATCTGATCTCTGGTCACATGGTCATACCCTTATTCAAATTTGTGAATCTACAGAATGGCTCTACTGTACAGTTTCATGAAGTCACATCCTCTGAAATTGGTATTAATTAGGATTTGAAGATTGGTGTTGGAATAGATATTAATATTACATTCAAAAATGTTGTAGTTTTGTTTTTCAATAAGCACAATATCTACAAGGACCTCCTTTTTGGCCTGATTTGCTCAGCAGTGATTACCTCTAGCATTAATACAGCAAACACAAAATTGTCAAGTAAAGTAACTTGCGAATTGGTGCAACAAAATGAAATGTCTAAGAAAAATTATTCCTCATTATATTACTTCAGAAATCCACATATTGATCCCTTCTTTCACATCAGAATGTTCCAAAACTTACATTTTGAACCATAAAACCACAAAAATGAATTTTTTCTCTTGTAGCATTCTAGTGGATTTGTACTCTTTGTTTCATTTCTATTGGTCTTTTCATGGAACAAGGTAAATAACAGTCAAAATATTCAAGGAGCATTCCTGAATTTGTTTTTGAAATTAGGAAATAAACATCTGCCTATATAGATAATAACTTGTATGGACACAGATTTGCAGCTAGCCCCAAAATATTTTTCACAGTATATAACCAAATGGATAAGTAACGTCATCAAAGATTTTCTCTATTTGATAATAACTGTATGTACACCGGGCCCAGTAACAGTGACAGGCTTCCTTATGTATAAAAGTTTGTTTGAACTGTCTTTGCAACAGAGGTAGAGCTTCTGTAAGGAGCATAATAAAGAGTGAAGCAGAAATAACTCCTGGAGGGTGCAGACACGTAACCAGTCTTGGCTGCGTTAGTAGCCTGGGGAGTCACGGGCTAAGCACAGCACACTTGTGCCAGAAGCCTCGATGCAGTACAGCTTCACAATAACAGAAGTACAAAGATGTCTTTATATTCCTCTTTCCTCAGCTACAGCCAGGGATTTCTTCCACCCTGCTCAATACGCTCCAGATCCATAATAAAGGTGAAGGGCAAAACAATTCTGAAACCCCAACTGCTGTATTTATTTTGAAGATATGCATGCTCAAAAATGCTTTATAGTCACAAACACAAATCAATACTTGACAGATTCACAGCATTTCTGGAAGGTGTACAGGAAGAAAAGCAGAAATGTCTCCTGGTAGGGGTAGCTGTGCATAAATAAGTATACAGAAAGTACTGTTAAATGTGCAATGTAAGTTATAGCTGGGTGTGAGTCGAAGAGCAGCACAGACATGGTTGCCTTGCAACAGTCACTATTAAAAAGCACATAGCACAGCTGAAACTAACCTAACTAAGTAAAAAGACGGTGTAAAATGAATGATCTTTAATTCATGCATGTATTTTATGAGGATCTGAGGTTGAGTTTTTGATTATTTTTACAAGACTGGTTTTCCAGATCAGATATTGATTGAGTAAAGGAGAAATTATTTTTTTAAAAAGGTATTGGTGATTGCAATATGAATTTACATCACAGAAAAAATCTGTATACAAAAAATAGGACCACCCAGTTCTCTTAAAGCACCAAATTACATCTTCTAGTTATGTACTATGTAGCCCAGGAAAATGGAGACATGTTATTCTTCTGTAAGGATTAAACCTTTTCTCTAAGAAAAAAAAAGCTGTCAACCTTCTCTTGTTTCATATGTGACAAATCGTGGATTATCTGTGCTATGAAGATTCATACCACAAAAATTAAGTGTAAACGCTTTAGAAAATAGCAAGTAAAAATCCCTACACATCCTCAGGATTATCAGAATAGATGTCTAGAAAGCAAGTCACACTCTTAAATATTTGAACATTGTATTACAAACTGGGGATTTTTTAAGTATCTGTCACATACAAAAATTCAGCGTGGGTGTTTAGTCCCCTAACTCCCTGTCAAGGTGAAGATAAGCTGATATGTATTTCACCTTAATGACTGTAGGTAGCTCCTATTAACTTTAACTGCCTAATGTATTTGTCAAGAAGAATGAGGCCCTGGAGTCAATTTGCAAAGTTTTCATGAATTTCACTAGTCGGTTGAAGGTAAAATACAAAAATAACATATTTACTTTGCTAAGAGAAAAATTAAATAATGCTAGGTGCTACAAGAAAACAAGAAAAACTTAATCCTTTTATATTGTTCCATGTTTTACCAGACCATACTTATATTTAAAGTCAATTCAGAGTCTGCTGAAATAAGTAGTGTTCATTTAAATAGGAACAATTAGTCAAATGGAGCTTCAAGCTACAGATGTGCTAAGCTATCTGCTGGTAATTTCATCTAAAGATGCATCAGGATGGAAGACTGACTTCTGAGCTTTATTTTTTGAGTCAGTTAAAATCTGTTCCCAGATCATAGCAACGTATGTATCTACAGCTGTGCACAACAACTCATATTTCTGTTCCTATGTTTTGTGAATGTGAATTCCTACTCTGACTAGTTCAGAAAATGTAAAGGTGTCCTCCATCATCTTCATGCTTATTTCAGTTATGAAGTTCTTAACCTGGTTAAGCAGGGAGGTCCCAGAACACTGGGACCTATAGTTAATGACTGATTACCCAATGTGAGGGCCCATCTACAAGGGCAGGACAGAGGATCTGGTAAATTATAGGACCGTCAGCCTGGTCTTGTTGCCAGGGAAGGTCATGGAACAGACTGTCCTGATTGCAATCATGTGGCATATAGAAGACAACCAGGGCATCAGGTCAGCCATAATGAGTTTGTGAAAGGCAGGTCCAGCCTGACTAACCTGATCTCCGTCTATAACTAGGTGACCTTAAGCAGGTGGGATGTGGATGAGCAAAAGGATATGGATGTTGTCTGTGGACTTTAGCAAAGCCTTTAACACCATATACATACCATAATACAGTGTATTCTTAAACAATATACTGTATTCTTCTGGAGAAACTGGTTTTCCATGGTGTGATGGGTGCACTCTTCATTGAGTAGAAAACTGGCTGAATGGCCAGGCACAGAAAGTGGTGGTGAATAAAGTTAAATCCTGTTGGTGGCTGGTGCCCAGTGGTGCTCCCCAGTGCTCAGTATTGGAGCCACTCCTGCTTAATATATTTATCAATGATCTGGATGAGGACATCAAGTGCATCCTCAGTAAGTTTAGAGATGGCACCAAGTGAGTGGAAGTGTTGATCTGCTGGAGTGTGGGAAGGCTCTGCAGAGAGGGATCTGGACAGGCTGGATTGATGGGTGGGAGCCATTGGTATGAGGTTCAACAAGGCCAAGTGCTGGGTTCTGCCCTTAGGTCACAACAACCCCAGGCAGTGCTACAGGCTTGGGACAGGCTTTCTGGGCTGGAAAGTTGCCCGGTGGAAAAGGACGTGGGGGTGCTGGTTGATAATGGCTGAACACAAGCCAGTGTCTGTGAAGGCCAGTGGCATCCTGGCCTGTATCAGCAATAGTGTGGCCAGCAGGAACAGGGCAGTGATGGAAGAAATAGTAAGAGTTTGGAGGAGAAAACACCAAATACACTTATGTTTGAAGTGTTTCACTAATAAGCATGTAAATGTATAGGAAAGTGGAACGTCTTTTCTTTGCCCTTTTCAGTGCCTGTACTGGGCACTGGTGAGGCCACACCTTGAATCTTGTGCTCAGTTCTGGGCCCCTCACTACAGGAAAGACATTGAGGTGCTGGAGCATGTCTGTGTGTCCAGAGAAGGGCAATGGAGCTGGTGAAATGTCTGGTGCACAAGTCCTGTGAGGAGAAGCTGAAGGAACTGGGGTTGTTTAGCCTGGAGTAAAGGAATCTGAGTGCAGACCTTATCTCTCTCTACAACTGAAAGGAGGCTGTAGAGCGGTGGGCATCAGCCTCTTCTCCAAGATAACAAATGATAGGGCAAGAAGCAACAGTCTAAAGTTGTGCCAAGGGAGGGTTAGATTGGATATTAGGAAAAATTTCTTCACTAAAAGGGTGGTCAGGCATTGGAACTGGTTGCCCAGGCAAATGATGGAATCACCATCCCTGGAAGTGTTCAAAACAACATGTGATTATGGCATATTTGACTGCCATTTAGTGACAAACACAGCAGTGCAGGGTTAATGGCTAGACTTCATGGTCTTAGAGGGCTTTTCCAACCGTAATCATTCTATCATTCTAAGTTCCTGAAAAAGGAGGAATTGTCCTGCTCTATTCTGCACTGATGCAGCCTCATCTTGCTTGCTTTGTACAGGTTTGGGCACCTCAATATGCGAAGCATATAAAGCTACTAGAAAGTGTCAAAAGGAGGGCGACAAAAATGGTGAAGGAGCAGCTGAGGTCACTTGGTCTGTTCAGCCTGGAGGAGGCTGAGGACAGACCTCATTGCAGTTACAACTTCCTCATGAGGGAAAGACAGGGACAGACCCTGATCTCTTCTCTGTGGTGACAGTGACAGGACCCAAGGGAATGGCCTGAAGTTGTGTCAGAGGAGGTTTAGGCTGGATATTAGAAAAAGTTTCTTCACCTAGAGGGTGGTTGGGCACTGGAACAGGATCCCCAGGGAAGTGGTTGCAGTATCAAGCCTGAAAGAGTTCAAAAGTGTTTAGACAAGGCACTCAAGCACATGGTGTGATTCTTGGGGTTGTCCTGTGCAGGGACAGAACTTGGACATTATGAACCTTGTGGATCCCTTCCTGCTCAGGATATTCTATCATTCTATGATTCTATGCACTGATGATGTCAAACTTCAGTATGTTATGCTGTAAAGGTTCAATCAGAGTTTATTCAGGCTACCCTGACAGTCTTCACATACCAACCATTACCTTAAACTTACAAAGTTAACATGGAGATCTTAACCTGTTTCTTCGAACTCTTTGAAAGCTCTCTTTTCTATTTCTCTCTTTTTTTTTCCTTTTCTTTTTTTTTTTTCCCCCCTATGGACTATCCCATTGCTTTGTCTGTCATCGAATACAATATTTAATGCAGATCTTACTCTAGATCCTCGCCCCCTTATGTTCTAATATCCTTCTGCAGAAGAATATCACATGAAAACATCTCCTCTTATCTAGCTGCATAAATAAAAGTATTGTGCCAATTCATCTCTCACAACAGCATTTCTGAGATATGTTTTTAAAGGCCTTGCTAAATTTGTCTTGTCACCCCACGAAAAATTCATCTTAGCAACCTTTTATTAGCCTTTTTCTTTTAATCATGTTTCCTCATGGAGCGGTCACTTTCCATCCCACCACTTGATGTCACATTCCTTCATTGAAACAGTACTATAGTTATTGCTTAAATTAAACTCTTTGATAAAAATATTAATATTGTAATGTATTTTTTGGCTAAAAGAACTAGTGTCTGAACACACACCACTTCAAACTTAGATGAATATACAAACCCAATTCACATAGACTAAGACCAACAAGGATTTTTAGTCATTGTTGGTAACATTTAGCCCAGCAATCTAGAGAAAAAAAATACAGAATCAGTCTTTTTAATATTGAACCAACCTAAATACAGTATTTTCAGTATTTTACATCATACTCATTGATTTCCAAAAAAATATATTGGGGTTTATTTTTGCATAGTTGTAGACAATAGTATTTATTAAGCATCAACATTTTCTAAATGTGTAACATCAATAGCTATCTATCAAATTGCCTTACTGTATTACACTTTTTTTTTTAACTTTATAAATATAGTGCTGTTCCTTGCACAAAACACACTTGTAACACAAACCCTGCAGCTTCAAAATAGAAAGGAGATGTATGATAAGTTCAGAAAAAACAGATTTTTCAGTCTGTGAGGTGCAAGACATAGGCCTTCTTAACTGTTTTTTTCTTCCCAACAGCACTGAGGACAGCACACGAGTTTTTTAAATGACAGATGGGATAATGGTTAATCAGTTAGGAAGCTGATGTGTCTTCATAGATACCATTCTGCCAGATGTTATATTAAAAGTGGCATAATTTTAATGTACTGCCTGCTAAGAAATAAATTCTCTTATACAGCCAGGTCACAATATACAGCCCCTTAAAACCCACTTGGAAATAGAAAGGAACAGAGTGGATCTTCAAATTTATGGATTCATTTGACAGTTGACAGTCCCTATGAAAGCTAACACAGCAAATTTGCAGTTAATTATGAACTGTCCTGTTGTTGTGCAAAAAAAAGACTTTCTTACACATTTACATCCTTATTAGTCAAACACTTCAAATATAAATATGTTTGGGGTTTTTTCCTCCAAACTCTTGTTATTTTTTCCATCTGTAGTCCTGATTTCTGTAGTTACCCATTGTGTAGGTGATGTGTGAATGTGTGAGTGCACAGTATGTTATACACGTGCTCTCACAGTAGGGATGGAATAAGATCACTTTACTACATTTAATACACTGCCAATGTAGATTTTTGTTGTTGTTGCTGTTGTTGGGTTTTGGGGATTTTATCTTTTATGGTGTATGTCCCCAAGTATAAGAAAATTCTGACTGGCTTTTGCTTTGCAAAACATTAAATAAAACATTGTAAATTATTCTAATAGACAGGTATTAGAATTCTCTTAATTCTTCATTTTTTTTTAAATTAAAAAAAGAAACTTTCTAAATAAGAAATTGCTATAAGTAGCCAAAGAAATCCATAATTTCACTGGACTTACAACATTAAAAATCATAAAATTAATTCTTTTCTGAGGAACACTTATTGGAATTAATAAGGGGTTTGGGGGGTTTTTTTAAATAATTAAACATATAAAAATTGTTTATAAGCAGATTTAATTTAATTACAAAGCACTTGATAGATTCTCTCACAGTCTGCTGGAATACATAGTATTTAGTTAGAAATGAACAGTGAGACAAATGGTGTTCCAAAAGAAGTGACAAACTACTAGACATCAACATAAGTCCTTTTCTTGGAATGTGAAGTTATACTTACTGTCACCCACAAGGTATTTTTGCTTTTAGGTAACTTATGTGTACAGAAGAAGTTATCCAAACTTATCCATTATGCTGAAATATGCTGTACATTGTCTGGAGATGCAGATCCTTTTACACATGGAACCAGCAAATTTTGTCACATATAAAAGAACAAAATAATATTTAATTGGGTATGATGTCAAATCTCCATCCAAGCCAGCCACAGCTTTTAATTGGACCAGGATAGTCGCTTTTAAAACATGGAATAATTTTCCTGTGAAATCACAGTCTTTTGCTGTTTGTTCATACAGATTTAATTTCACAGATAAGGGGACAGGGGAGCATCCAAAATCATTCAGGGTAAAATTACCTCAACAATTTACTGTATAGATAAATCATGGTACCAGTTTACAGAATGTCCTCCCTCAGCTGTAAATGCAACCAAATTACCCCATTTTAAAGTCCTGAAGAAAACAGCTACAGAATTCAGACAACTGTTGTAGGTGCTAAAAAGCTAGAAGCAGAGAAATTCTTCAGCCTTTTCTCAATATTCTGTGAGAAGACTGTCTTTCCTATGTAAGCTATTTTAAACAAGGTCACAGTTTCATAAACTTCTTGCACCTGCAAGCTGTTTTGCAAGATTGTTATGGCTTCGACTTTGTAAATATTATGGAATAGGTCTCTTAAGACTTGGCCAATCCTCTCAAGGAGTGGATGGCCGAGGAACCAATTACCTATTGCCACTCAACACACTTTTTGCGATCTATCCTATATAGTAGTCAGAAAATTATTAAAGAAAAGCTTCGGCTTCCACTTGTTCATAAACCTGGACTCTGTGTCATTTTCCTTATGCACCTCGGACGTAACAGCAACAAACTATGAGAAAGAAAGCAGGGAGAGACTTCCCCAAATTCCTTTAAAAAAGCAGCTCTTAGCATTTCCATATCTTCTACAGAAATATCTAAACTTTTTACCTTACAAAGGGCATTTATACAGGACTATCAGGTGCACCTGCTACTGTGATGCAGTAATCTTGCCCCAGAGAACCCTAGTGTGGAAAGCCAAATTGGAGACAGCTGCTTAGGTCAACCTACCACTGATTCAGTGACTGCCAGCACATGTGGCAGAGGAAAAGACTGCACCCATGCATTCCTTTCTCATACTTTCTAACAGCAGCAGGACAGCCTGCCGTAAAATGTAATTCAAAGTGTTTATTTTAAACCTTTAGACATTGAATCTAGCATCCCTTCAGACCTGTGCTATAATACTTGCTCCAATTATCGAATGTTTCTGCTCTATATCAGCCTGGCAAGAAGCTTAGAGCTAAAACTGACAGTTTAAATTAAACCACATTATTTGCTCACTGCCACACACACATGGAAGAAAAGTACATGTAAAAACTCTCCACATGTCAAAAATTATGGATTTATTTTCAAAGATAAAAAATTCACAAAATCTAACTTCTGTGTGTGACAAGCAGCATCCTCAGTCATTACTATTCCAGGCATATGCAACCCTCATCAGAAATAGATATAGCTCATCACTGTTAACAAAGTTTTCAGACAAAAGAAAATAAAGTTACCAGGCAAAGTTGGTTCATGGCATAAATCCAGTAGGTGTATTCGTGTCAGGAATCAAAAGGTTACACTATGCTTTAAGTCAATGCTGTCAATCAAAGAGGGAGTAGAAATCAAAGGGAAGGTTGCAAGTAAGATTTTATTGCCATCTGTTGCCAAAAGAAAATTTTTCTTCCTGATTCACACTATTCATTTGGTCTTCAGAACAATCTAAGCCAACTGAGAAGGCAGACACAGAAGAATTTTGCAGATTTATTGGCTTCTCATGCTTACCCTGCAAAATAAAGGGAGGGAATGAGAGTAGAATAATGAATAGCAATCTGTCAAAGATTAGAGAAGTAGGCCAGGTGAGAGTGGGGCAGGAAATCATCCTTTTATGACACAATAGGTTGAAATTTCAGTATAGGAAACTTGTACATGAATTCAAGAAAAAAGAACATGTGAATAGTCACAGCACCTCTGGAATGTGGGAGAACGGGGCTGAAATCCAGCTACTACAGTTTACAGAGCTGCCATTGATTTAAGCCTCTATTTCAGCAGAAAAATTTTTAGTAAACTCTAGGCACCCTGCGGAGCACAGGAAGGTATGGAGACCCATGCGATGGGTGATGGAAAGCCATGGTTCTTGAAATCTTTCATGTACAGGAAATGCATACTTTCTTCCAGTTTCTTTCAGGGTTATCACAAATCTCCTTACATTGATCTTTAAATCCTTGGAGCAGACAGAAATGCCATTATAGTTTCCATGTAAAAGCAAGATCCAAGAAGAAAGCTTTTTGCATCTGGAAAGAAAAAGTTTACATATTGCTGTGTGACTTAGAAACTCTCAATAGTGTGTATTAAACACTAACAAAAACTTATTTCTTTCTAAGAAATCTAAAGAGAGTAGGTGAAAGGAGTAATTGTAGACTGTTTACCTACATATGATATTTGTCATATGATACTTGAAAATTATATCAAAAACTGGAAAAAATGCATTTAATTTTTGTCATAACAATCAGGGGAATCACCTAAATGCATTAGTATATGCATAGTAGTAAATAAACCTCTTTGAGAAGCTCCTGATGAAAGAATTTTGGAAAAAACTGGGTGTAGCTAGTACAGGGTGAAGGAAGAAGGGATTTGTATTGTGCCTTTTAATGATATTATTATGAGTTAAGTATAAGAATGTTTACTTTTCAGAAGTTACCAGTAACTTGAATTTCACAAATCTTATTATTAATGATGGAATTAGGAAGCTCTAGTATTCAGTTCTTATTATAATTTTTGCCATGGTTTAATTGATTATCTATTAACTCTGATGAATTAAGGGTATGGAAACTATGCTCTTGCTGCAGCTATCGAAAAATGTATTTGTGTTAAACTAAAGCTCTGTTCTCTTTAGAACAGTTAATGTTTTCACTCATTCTCAAATTTAACTTTTGTATAGTCTTGTTTTATACACGTATCATGAAGTTTTTAATCTTGGCTGAGAGTGAATCTACAGAGAGATGTGAGAGAAGTACAGTTTACCATTTTTTAATGACCAATTAACAGACTAGATTATAAAGTTTTGACACCTACTGGGAGGAGAAGCCTCATCTGTCTTTTATCCCTGTCTACTATATGTAAAATCTACAGTATTCCAAGTTACAGGAAGAGTCCCTTGGCCATGTGTACTCATTTTATCACTACTCTAACAGTAAAGGAGAATGGAGAAAGACCTAGTCCTAAACTACAACTGCACATATTGCTCAAGGACACTAAGTACGATCCTGGACACTGCAAGGACTCAGCCCTCATGTTCACTGTATGATCTGAAAGATTTCAGATTACTGTAGACTGAGTAATTCTGCAAAGGTTCCTGTTGGAATCCTAGATGTTGGTAACATTTCACTACCTTAATATATATTAAATTCACTTTCCACCAAGGGATAAAATTAAACCTACATTTTTATTGTGCCAGTAGAACTAGGATGAGGTGGGGAACCACAACTAATTTGATTCGAAACATTGTGATTTTTAGGCAAATCTTATGACTTGTGTTATCCACTATTTCATCAAGTCAACCCAGATACCTAAGGTTAGCAAGACTGAATTATGTTTTCTTTATAATTCTGCCTTTATGGTAGAATGTTTATTACTAGAGAAACAACAGTGAGACTGTAGTGAAGAAGAAAGCCAGTACAGAGCATTACATAGCTATTCTACTGCACTTTTTAATTTTGTTCCAGAAAAGTTTAATAACTTGGTGCAGGTGTCCAAAGAAGTATTTGTACTAATAAGTAGTTTGCTTCTGGAAAGGCTTTAATTGAAATTTATGCAATAATTTTCTTTAACGGGCAGTCGGAAAACACAATTTCAGTTGTTTCTGACCTATATGAATTTAAGATAAATTTGATAAAATTTTTAACTGCAGTTTCCATCACTACATATGGGGAATTATAAGAGAGAATTGGGTTGTGAGCTGTAAAACCTGCCTGCAGAGGCACATGGCAGCACAAGGGAGCACATGGCGGCACAGAGAGGCTCGTCTCCACCAGACCCTGGGGCAGGAGGTGTCGCAAGGCAGATCCCTACAGAGAGGAGCCTGCCGGGAGCTGAGGGACAGGTGAACAGCGAGTGATCACCCCATAGAAGGACATTGAGAAAGTGTGTTCCGGATGTGGCAACATGGGATAGGTCACGCCATATAAGGAAATACTGTGCCTCGGAAAAGTGTATAAAACCAGCTCATTCCTTGGAATAAACGATTCAGATTCCCTGCCGGTCTGGGTCCGTGATTCAATCGCCGACAACTACATTAACAAAATTTTGGTTCTTGTTCTGTTTTGTGCAGTTATCCTTTGGCTAATGCATTTCTCCAATAAATATGTGACTTATTTCTTTGCCTTCCTATAGATTTTGTTCCTCTCGTTTCATCTTCCCAAAAGACTCCTGTATCTGTCAGGCCACCTGGTATTCTCAGGTAAATTTTACTTTAATTTTTTGTACAAAGAAAATGAATGTGGATTGCTTAAAAAATAATAAACACAGTGAATTATGATGGTTTTTTGCCTGATAAGTGAATTATCATGTGAGATTACTTTTATTTATTATGATCCTAAATATCAGTTTGACCAACACCTTGAAAAATGTGTTATTCACAGAGCCCTACTTTTAGACCACGTGTCCTTCCTTATGATAAGCTATACCTAGCAGACACAACTTATTTTAAGAGCCAAATCAGAAATTGTCACCCAATGTTGCAATTGTTTCTGCTCTACTAATTTTTAAGATATTCTTTCCTATAGATAGAAGATTGCATAGCTCTACAGAAATGGCAAATCTTTACTAGATTTATGGATCCTAAATGAGTCAGACCATCTCATGGTGGAAGGGCCAACCAGGGTGCAGAAAAGATCTGCAGAACTGAAAAGATAACAGTTCTGCCACCGTAAACCATAAACTGTATCAGTGTTATTAGTATTCAAAGACAACTCAATCTCCCGACAAATCAGAAGAAAAAAAGGGGAGAGATTAATCAAGTTATGCACTAAACATCATAATGAGCCTTGGAAAATGTAAAACGATTAATTCCCATCAAATATAAAATTAACCCATTTTCCATGTTTACAGGTTCCATAGACTAGAATATGTCTTCTGCCTCATGGAAATCACTGAACAGATGAGATTTGCTGGACCAGAATATAATTCTCATCACACCAGTGAGAAATCCAGACAAAAGAGCATAAAATATAGTATCTCCTTTCTGTTGCCTACTGGAGTCTTTGAAACTAAGCCATACTTTATGGATTTAACATCTTGGTATGGCCTCACATTTCAAAAAACAAAACCTGATAGATCTGAAGTCAGCAAATTCAAGCAATTTCCCATGTACATATTTCTTCAGTTTCAAGATTATTTTATGGCAGAAATAAAATACCATAATCATTCATTCTTAAAGAACAGGAGGCAAAGACACCTACTCCACATTTTGATTAATTAACTTACATTTCACAATTTTAAAATCTTGGCTTTAAATATCAAAATGTTGACACTGATCACCTTGAACAAGTTTGATAGAAGCATTTTTACTGTCAGGATGCCTATCTTAATTATATCAACCTTCATAAATTTAGAATCATAAATTTGTACCATTAGCATAATTCCTAATTTTAATAGACCATGATTGTCAGATGAATACTTAGTTCAGAATATACATAGCACTGCTAAAAGAGGATCTTGCTAATGAAATATATGCTTTGATTAATAAAAATGACATTTTTCTATCACAATTGTGAACTTCAAAAAATAAATGCCTTTTTTTAGTTCAACATATTTTAATGGTAGGCTTTGAGAAAATTAAAATGTCAGTTTCAGGGTTAGTTATGAACCTACACAAATATCTTTTTATTATTAATTGTTTTATTAAAAATTCCAATTTTTATTTTCAAATGCTGATTATCCTTCTACAAATGACCATCTTTTACTCTTATTACTTTCCTAGTCAAATACAATTCACTGAAAGAAGAGACCTTATTTTTACAGAGCTGCTTTTAAAGTCATCACAATTCAAAACTAGTAAGAAGGCAAAAGTGGAAACATTTGTGATTTATTTTCAGATGCTTGGAAGAGTTGGTGTTGAACCTGTAACCTTCACCAAGACATACCTAGGCAAGAAACACTTGATAGATCTCCTTTTACAGATTCTTCTGTGCTAAAGGGTGGTGAGCAGACTCACACAAACAATCAAGTAACTAATGAAATTATCTCAGTACCATATGCATTAGTATCTCTCACAATAAGAGATAGCATACAAAAAAAATCACTTCATGGGATTCAGATGTCTCAGAAGCTCGCTCGTACAAAAAGCTTAGATACTGGTATAAATACATTTATGTATTTATTAGTGCTACCACTTGGCTTTTAGGTGTAATCAGTTGAGAAAGGTGCAGGTCAGAGTAAAATGTATGACATCAAACTTACACAGCCAAAAAATACATTTGACTTTGAGAGTCTTCAAGGCCATAAGTAGCAGAGCTGTTCGTGCATAAAGTGATTTTGCTCAGTCAACCATTATTAGGAAATAGAATCTCTCAGAGCATTATTTTTTTTTCAACCACTGCTACAAAAAAATCCATTGCTCAGAATTTTCCCCTCACTGTCCCCCAGCATTTATTTCCATGTTTTGGGGTAGAAAAGGTTATAAAAGTAAAAGAGAGCCATCAGTTATGAAGGAATAAAAGGGGATTTAATACTGGTTTCCTGTGAATGTACACAAGTCTGTCTCAAGATCTGTGGATTCAGAGAAATACTGAGTTCTTGGAAATTGGTAGTATGCAATTTGAAATGCCATTCTGTGATACGTCAAATTGTCCAGGAATGCTTATGAGTATTAACGATGGCAAATTTGAAACAGCCTACAAGTATTACTGATCCAGGAGAATTAGTTTTTAAGAATTTAAAATTAAATTAAATATCCCAAATGCTGCACTAGTTTGTAAGTGTCAGAACAACCCCATATTTGCCTGCTCACACCAATGCCTTCATTTGTCTCAAATGGAGTATGAGACAATTTTGGACACAAACTGAAAGGTTCCCTAATAATGTACTGAAATATGCCACACTGTTCCCATTTATTTAAAACATTAAGTCTAATTCCACACCAAAGATGTCTAGGACAGCCAGAGAATTATCTTCATTTGGATATTTGTCAGAAATGAATGGCAGCTGCCAAGGCAAAAAAGTCTCTCTTGTTTCCTAAAAGAACCTCTTAAATTTTCCTTAGCCTTTTTTGACAATGAGGAAAGTACAACACTGAACCAACACTCAAAGAAATTGGCAGTATAGCACAAGCTAAGGCAGACCTTAAAAATTACTTTCTTAAATTGCCTGTGGGCTTAAGAAAAAGAAAGTAATACAGTTTGTAGATTTTCTTTACAGAAATGAATGTTAGCGTTGCTATTCAGATTGTCATAGATGTTTCATGTCAGTATGGCATTTTTTAATGTGTATTGTTTCTTTCCTGTTGTTCCTTTATCATAGAGAGGTATTGATATTTTACTCAAACTATACAGACCCTGAATTTGAATTCATTCCATTAATATCTTAAAATACTCTATATTTGAGCAGATTCCGAGGAAAAAAAGGAAAAATCCTTTTATTACCTAGTTATTTGAAATTGGGTAAATGTCCTTAACTTTCAATTATTTATCTACTTTTGAAGCTGATTGTACTGCAATTACATTAGATGAAGTGGTGTTTTTTAATTTTTTTTCATTCTTCAGTGCCTAGAAGAGGGATCTTTTAAGGGGAAACTTCACAAATATGTCTAACCTATTGCTTCAATCTTGCTTGCCTAGTAATTGCATTCCTATTGCCATCATCAAATACTCATCATTTTCTCTGTTTCCTTTGGAATACAAAGCCAATCTAACTATTATATTTAAATGTTGGTTTTCTATATTTCACCCTTATTTTCATGGTTTGTTTTTTTTTTTTTCTTAACTTAACCTAAAAAGCTACCAGGCCTTTATTCAAGGTCTCAATGCAAAGAACAGCCATACTTCCATGACAGTGCAGGGTATATGAAACCACATTTATGTAATTCAGAAAGTATATGCCAGTTAGAATTAATTCCTATTAAGAAAGGCTATTAAGCCTATTAAGAAAGAAATACCCTTTTCTGCAATAAATGAATGCATTAAATTTGAATTAGGATATACAATGTATAGACCCCTCCTTACTAGAACTTCAACAGATAAATTAAAGTACAAAAATAATATTCAGGTGCTTCAAAGTTGCTACTGAAGTTCCTAAAAAATTTGGATGACATATTCTGTCATCATCTATGCTGTGCAGGGTCAAGTATAAAACTGAATTTAGGAAGTTACATTATCTTTTATAGTATTGTCTTAGGTTACAGTGTAAGATGTAACCAAAAGTATGGATTCTATCACCATCTGTTAAAACCAGGTGGGGCGGTGTTATTTATCTCTTCCAGGACACATCCCTGATAACTCCCTCTGGAGGGATATCTTCTGTTAATTGGCCATCTAGCCTCGCTGCATGACTCATAAAATTACATCATCCCATTGTGAGATGCTCTGCCCAGAGGGAGGAACCAAGCATTCCTACCTGGAATAATCTGAGTTTGGAACACCACAGGCAGCCCTTACCTATTGGATTCCCAGAGGACAAGAGCTACATAACCACCACTGGACCTTCAGAGGAAGACCAGACCCTTCTACAGGATCACTGCTTCAACAGAACCACATCTGTCACCTCAAGGGGACTGCAGGCACCCCTTAGTCGGACTGCTACCTCCACCCTGCCCGGCAGGGTGTCAGGTCACATCCTGACTCTGTCAGGTTAAGCCAGTGTTTCTGTATTATTGCATTGGTATATATACTAGTAAGGAACTATTATTCCTGTTTCTCGTATCTTTGCCTGAAAGCCCCTTAACTTCAAAATTATAACAACTCAGAGGGAAGGGGGGTACATTTTCCATTCCAAGGCAGGCTCCTGCCTTCCTCAGCAGACACCTGTCTCTCAAACCAAGACAAGTATCTATAACAAAAGAAGGTATTCAGAATAGATACAAGATTTTTTTTTTTTTTCTTGAGGGCAGACAAGCAAAAAAAGTAGGTTTTCCATAGAGGCCATTTAGGCACCATGTCCAGAGGTTTTCAAGCCCAACTGAATGAAGTCTTGAGCAACCTGGTGAGAGATCATAACTGATCCTTCTGCAAGAAGGAAGGAAGTTCCTGAAGTCCTTCTCAGCCTGAATTGTCCCAAAATTTTATTCTCACTGAAGGGAAAATACAGAAGAAAAATATATATAAAAAGAAAACCAAACCCTTGTTTTAAACGATCTTAAGAAGAGGTCCAAAACTCAGTATTTGCAGATAGCAAATCTATTCTTAGTGGACAGGGTCACCAAATAGGTCCTGGATTGTTTTCCCCTTTTTCTTGTAAATGTATTTCATTACATAAAATTTTATTTAAATGTATTTGTCCACCAACATTTTAATTACTCATGATCAATTAATTTCTTAATACAATAAACACCCAAAAAAATTAAATAGACAAAAAGAGCAAAAGTGATGAGTTTCTACTTTTTAAAATACTTTTGTTTTCATTTCTGCAATACCTTTAAAAAAAAAAAATCAAGAATTATTACATAATCTTTACTATTTCTTGATATTTACTTAATATATTAAGAAATAATTTGCTGCATTTAAAAACCCCCACTAAATGCTGTAAAAATACTATTTTAGTTAGCAGCCATCCTATCCTAAGTTCTTACTAAGCAGCAAGGTCTACTCTTTTTTTAGAAACTGACTAAAATGCATGAATGTAAAACAAGACTAAAATAAATTATTTAAATGCAAACATCTTTCTTGCTGATTTAAATCATAATTAAATTTGATGATTTAAATTACTACATATAAATAAACTCGTGGAGTACAAAACACTCGATATCAGTAGTGACGTCTTCAAGTAAAATTTGAAAATGCAGTCGCATTCTGAGATCACACTGTGACACAGGAGAGGATGGCTAACTAGCAGATTAATTGGTACATGGAGTACAGTGAGAAAAACTGAAACAGTTGTGCAGGAAAGGTAACATTAATCTCAAATAAGTTCATATTTCAATTACTTTTAAAAGAATAACAGAAATTTAGTACATTATATTTCATTTCATGATTATGTTACCACATTTATTTCCTTCTGTTAAACTGCATTTTCCACATTTATAGGAGGAAGAAAAGAATACTTTGAAAAAATATACTGAAATACACTATTTACATTTTAAAAAAAACCCCAAAGACCAATAATTTGTTCAGAAGAGCCAGATATTATCAACAATTATGAAAAGCAAGCATAAGCTAGAGTTACATAATAATGGCTTAGATAACATCAAGACATAACAATTTTCCCAGTTATTAATCTAATTTCATACAGTCAGTTTCTCTCCACTGCCAGCTATGTCAGTTGTCTTGTATATCTTGTCCCAGTTTTCCTGGTTACTGATGGTCACCCAAGACATTTTTTCCTTATGGACCACAGCATTATCTGTTTCCAAGTTAATCCATCAAATGAAGTGGAAAGCAAGTTTATTTTGCTGTGGATGTGCTGTGAAATGCACAGTGGAGGTGAAATAGGTAATGCTTTAGGTATCCTCAGGATAAATTTCTGAGGAGGGATGTCTAAAGACAACAACAGTGAAAGTCAGTTCCCTGAAGCCATTCCTGCCACAGACTAGTTTAGACTAAGATTTGCAAAAAGTAAATATTTATAAACAAAATGCAAAATATTTGTATAAATTACACCAATCATTTTGCATTGGCAAAATAAAAGAGAAAAATAAATAAGAAAATAAAAGAGAAAAAGAATATTTCCTTCCATCCTTATTACCAGCAAGCGGACTGTCACCCCTTTTAAATGCAGAGGACTGAGCACTCTGCCATGATGGTAGCTAGTAACAAAGTCCTGACTTTGTTAGGATTTCCAATAGTAATGCCAGCTATTGATCTACTGTATTATTTACAGGGGCTGTAGGCACAGTTTAAAACACAGTATATTGCAGGGACTTAATTTCTTAATTTACTAGTAAACTTCATTAGTGACATTGCTATTACAGCACTGAAAGAGCTTACTTCACTTTTTGTACAATTTACATGTCAGTGAAACACGAACAAAGTATTTCCATGTTATAAATAAGGTGCATATGTAACAGTCAACTAGGCTTGGGTTTACACAAGAAAAAATCTAAGTGTAATCAGGCTGTAAAATTGAGTCAATATTTTTAAGAATAAATAGAAATGATGAAAGTACATAAAACAGTCAAACTACAAAAATATTTATCTTAGTAACTTCTGGATGACTTTGCCGTTTCTAACACATGAAATTCAGTGAAAGAAGCAGTGAATGTTTTAACGTCAAAGCTTATAGAGCTGCCTGATGGAATAAACTTTTGGCTATTTAAATTAAGAAGCACATCCAATGACCTTCAGAGTTTTTATGAGACCGTGTCCTGGCAAAATAGCTGTACTCAAAATAACAAATATGTACAATACTTTAGACCAATATTTAGGGACACTTCTGTACATGATGAAAATAAGTTTCTGAATATAAAGGCAAAATTCACAAAGAACTTAGGACAAACTCAAGAAAGTAGCTGTCATAGGAGATATTAAGAGATCTAAACCCTTTTCAAAGTGTACCATAAGCATTCAATAAATATCCCCATTATTTTGTACAACTTTTTTCTTTCCAAGTCCCTTGACTTCCATTGTGCAGACCTGAAAAACATTTGTCCCACTTTACTGACCTGTTGACTTTGTAGAGAAGGCTGTTCCTCAGGTCTCCTCAATCTCACATTGTTCTGTGCAAGAAATTTAGGAATGTCTGGCAACTCTGATAAGGACCATCTTTTTGAACCTGAAAAGTGAAATATTACCATTTTAACTCTGCCTTCAATGAAGCAGGATGAGTGTTTAACTCATTTTGCATGAAAGAACTTCTAAAAAATGTAATTATTGTCTCTCGGGTTTTGTTTATTACCTAATATAACTTCTGAACAGATAGATAGGATTTTTGTTGAAAAAGTCACATAGCACTACAGGTGGCACAGAAGTGATCTATCTTAGTCTAGCTGGTGCTGCTTCACATATTATGGTTCTTTAATAGCTAAGGAACTGCTAAATTGTCAGTAATCCTTTTTTGGACTTCATTTCTACTACACACATTAACTTTCTCATCTCCTTTTAACTGAAAACAGAAAACTACACAACACAAATTTTATTCAGATTACCTTTACCAAGATACTGCTTTACAGCTGTGTGACGGTCAACCTTGCCTTACCCTAAAGTCCCACTTTAGTATAATTAACCTAAAAAATGATCTTCTGAACAAAGACTTAACTTGCTCTAAGGAGAAGGAAAGAGGAGTTGGCAATGTAAAGGAAGGTAATAAATTGTTTCATTCTTTAGCTTTCTACTAGGCATATCTACCAATTATATTTCTGTTCAGCGATATATGATGCTACATTTACATCATTTTTCCAGGACAAAAGCATTTTTCATCTTGGTTAAACTCAATTGCCTACTTTTAAGGTAACAAAATAAATTTCTTTCTGTTTAACAAGTTTAATACAGAATAACTCTGCAGAGACAGTCTACATAATTTTAATTCTTGGAGGTCAATTTTACCAAATTTACAGACAGGTTCCCTCCTCTTATGCATTCACCTCCCACTAAATGTTTTTCTTAGGACTTACTTCAAATCCATTTTTTTCTAATGTATGTCACCTGTAACCCCTAAACACCATGATTTTGAAGTTTTCTGTAATAATTATTTTCTTCAAAGTGCTAGCAGAAATGCATTCTCTTCATTGCATGCTGAGGGGAGCATTATGTCATCTCTCACATTGCCGAATCTCCACAGTGTGTAACCATACGTATGTGGTAACTTAAGAAATGGTACTTCAGTGCAAAAAAATGCTGATTCACTGGCAGCAAACTGACAAATTTTACAAAAATATCACATTCTCAAAGGCATTAACTAGTGTTCTTTCTTTTTCTTCTCTTACTATACATAGCCTATATGAAGGGTAGGTACTATGCAGCAAGCAGCGGCATAAATGCAACGATGAGGTTATCAAACAAGTTTGAAAAAATAACGCAGTCAATTTGTAAAAGGAAAACAGTAAAACAATCAAAGCAAAATAAGAACAAAAAACCAATTCATTGCTTTGAATTGAATTATTCTGCTGTTAATGGGCCATTTATCCAGTGATCCAATAGGATTGTGCATTTTTATATACGCTGCCTAATTTAACAACGGTTTCAAGTTTAACAGTCAGAACCATATGGTAGAAGGTGGACTTACAGAGTAGTATAATTTTCAGCTGATCAAGAACTGTGATAATGTATTTTATAATGTTTAAAATTATTTCATAGAATCACAGATCATAAAATCATAGAATATCCTAAATTTAAATGAACACCAAGGATCACCGAGTCCAACTCTTGACCCTGCACAGGACAACCCCAAAAACCACACTGTGTTCCCAAGAGCTTAATCCAAACACTTCTTGAAGTCTGGCAGGCTTGGTGGATTTTAAAATGCCATAATTTAGAAAACAGGGGTCACCTATTTCTAAGCATTTTCACTGTAATCTGATAGACTGAAAAAAATGCATCATTGCTCAGCTAGAAAAAACTCTCTGCAGCTTTAGCAGTAATTCAGTTCAAAAAAAAAAGTTCAGCCTAAGAAAAAATATCTGATTTTGCAACCATTTTGTACAATTTTTGTAAAACTTAAGTATATTTTTTGTCCATAATTCTCCTTTTTGGGTTTTTTTTTTTTTGTTTTGGTGGGGTTTTTTTCCAAGAAGAGGCTATGTTCCTTCTGAAATAAATGCAAAAACATCTTGCCATCCACTTTGCAGCCAAAGTTAAGTCTTTGTCTTAGGGATTCTACACTGTAAAGGAAGATGATGCAAATAAGTTAATTCCATCTAGTCCTGGTTCACAAATTATTAATTAATTTCTCTCACTAAATTTTCTATTTTCAGCATCACTGTTCTGCTCTTTGGCCACTGTCAGGCTGCGTGTGGTGCCTCATTCTGTGGCCTTTGCAATTTCACATCCTGTGAAATCTACTGAATTTAGTCTAATTACTCCCATGGCACAAGAAGCCTACTAAAGGCTAGAGTTGAATTTATCACAAATTACAGTTCACAGACTTTTAAACTTATGACTGACACAGATACCAAATTTTCTGAAGCATAAGCCTCTATTTAGAAGAAAAATAAGTAAATTGTCTTTTTCCTGGTTAGGACTTCAGCTTAAGTAGCTTATCAAATTTTATCATATTTCATTATGCAATGGTTTCCTGGAACATTAAACTGTGCCATTATCTAGCAGCTCAAGTATTCTTTTCTGTCTACTAAACATGCATACTAAACTGTCATTTGTTCCCAAAATACAAAGCAATTCTTTAATAATAGAAAAGTACAGGTATTAGTCAGGCATTTTACTTCTTTAGCAATAGGGTAAATCTGGCACCATCCAAGCTTTGTTCTATATTATAGTGCACAATTTACAGTACTAATACATTTCGAATGCCTACACTGTGCACTGTAGCACCTCAGAAATTCATTGTCCATAACACTATGGTAAGTTTCCACGCTATTCTTAAGTATTAATCAATCTCATTCAAGAACCATTTGAACCAAATTCTTATATTTTTTACATTTTAACATATTTGTAATTTTTTTGTCAAATGGGCAGTACAGAATAGGCAGCTAGAATTCATTACTTGTTGTACAAAGAGTGAAATTACTCTAAAGTAAAATATGTCTGCAATTCTTGGTTTTGAGATTGTTACTGACAGTGACAAAAAACCTGGCAAGTGAAGAAATATTTCCACATTTATTAATTTCTTAACAGTTCTTTGGAGTCTGTTGTAGAACCTTTTCTTAATGTTCAGTTAAATGATTCACTGGCAGCTGTCTCTATTTGTAGCTGTGCTAAAACTGACCATCATCTTATACAGAACTTGTATATATTTTTATCACTGCTGCTCTCTATACTCTGGTATATCCATAGTTCAACAGTCTCATCACTTTTTGACCTTTATTTTGTCAAGCAGCGGTAAACTCATCTAAACACTGGAAAAATTTTAACTGAAAGAACCAGAAACACAAACTTTATCTCAGTCTCTATTAGCCTGAGAGAGTTCCTAAAAATGGGGACAACCAAGAAAAATATGCTCATCATTATTCATATTTCTGAACTTAGGTTATAATTTTCAGTTAATTGTTTTTATTGAGTTCAGTTTAGGTAGTTAGCTAAAGAGTCACAAAGGCCTAGTAGTTAAAGGACAAACTATAAGACATACTGTCCTACCAATAAGTCATTGGAAATTCTTTTCCGGAGGAGCATTGTGATGTGGTATTGTGTTAAACACCATTTAAATGCAGGCAGCTTCCCTTCTGTCACTAACTAACTGTTCTTAATATGTGGAGAATAATCTTGGACAGTTGTGGGTAACTATATACAAAAGAAAAAACTACAAACATCACTGAGCAGAAACAAAATTACAGAGTAGGAAATATCGTGATACTTTGTTTGCTACAAATCTTAGTTGGAAGCACAAAAAAGAAAAATCTGGAGAAAAAAAAAAAGCCATGAAAAATCATTTACTTTATGTAAAATCACTTCTGTTGAAAATTTGATGTATTTTCAAGGGAGTTTTAGTAATTCCATCTATATCTCTAGCTTTCAGGAGCTACTTACTACAAACATATCTTCCACTACATATAGATATATATATCTTAAGCTGTCACTAGAATAGAAAGAAAACATAGTCTTAATTACCATTTTTGAGTTTCATAGGAAAATCATTAATTTTTAATCTGTACACATATTTGAAATATAACAAAATCATTACTTATAAATTTTACAACTGCTTATTTTTATTCGCTTCCTGAAACTTTTGTTTACACCCTACACCTAAGGGAAGGAAAAAAAATATAAATCCAAACATCTGACTGATCTGTGTATCTTAAACAAACAACAGCAGATTTACATGTCTTAATATTTTAGCACTTATGAGGTTAAGAAAAAGTGTCCAAGAAAGTAACAAAACCTCCTTCTATTTCCTCACTCAGTTTTGAAGCACCAGAGTGTAAAATATATAAAATGAAAGCTGTTGCTTTTTGCCTGAGAAAATGAAAATGATCACCTCCCCCTCTCCAGAAAGAATAAAAAATATTTTTGCAAGATAGAAATTAGGTTAGATATTTCTGCCATCTTTATTCATTTCCTGCTTGTCCTCCACTCTTTCTCAAAAGTTCTTAAAATTTGAGATTCACATGAACGTCATGGGTGACATGAGACTCATTCCCTTACAGCACCAAATTCTTCATAGTCAAGATTTAGTTATTATTTTATATTTGTGTGTTTTGGATAAAGCATATTAATTAATATCTGGTCTGGCAGATGTTGCTCTGCAGTAATGTGCCAGTTTAACAAATAACTGTGGCCGGATTCAGCCTGGCACTATAAGTTTTGAAGCTCTGTAGAAAACGTTGCATACAGAACATTTTTTGACAAGTGTGGAATACATACAGAAAGATCTCTTCAGGCCATTCAGTGAGAACAACCCCTAATAAGAAATTTTTCATATATGCTTTGTTTCATTTTGCTTCATGGAAGGGGAAATGTCCTGGGGTGAAAGAGTAGAAAGGGAATAATTTTCCTGGCATCCCCCTGCCATAAATCTCTGTAAGGTGATGCCTCTCCTGTAGGGATAATGAGGGTGCAATAGACAGAAAAGGCAATTACTTTGTTTAAAATAAATCAACAGTACAGAATATGAATACTGCTTTTAAGTCGTCTTATTGCAGAAGAGAAGGAGTATGATTTTGTTACCCTAATTCATAGTGATAAAACTACTACAGATTTCTTGCTTCCAGTTTACAGGGGCATTATTGTAATATTTCTCACAAATATGTAGCAGTGTTTGCACTTAATTCCAACAGGCTCAGAAGTTCGCAGCTGTACTAATTGGATCACAGGTTTCTTTCCCTGCTAGTACCTTGCTAACACTCACCCTCTTCAATGGAGTCACTCAGATTCAGGGAAGGCTCTGCATTAGAGACTGCAGTCATCTCTATGAAACACCAAAACTTTAGTCTGACTTTCTGCTTACATGGGTATCCGGAGTATTTACATTTTTATCTTTCCACTTTTCATTTGATATTCATATTCATCGTATATTTATACTCATGTTTGGAGGAGTAGGAATTTCTCTTGCAAGTTTAATTTTCCCTCTAGGCTACTGATTTGTTTTTCATTACTGGAGACTTGCTGATGCAACTTATATCAGCTGCAACTGCAGCCTATCTTTCCTCCAAAGACACTGCAGCTTGCAGTTTATCAGCTTTGAGCAGCATCTTAACATCTGTTTTGCACCAGAATCTGCTGGTTTGTTACGATTCCAGTAAGAAAGGCACTCAGACTCTGCAAAGTATCAATTTAAATACCTTTTATTAAAGATAACACTACACAGAAAGAGTAATCTTAAAGCTCTCAGATCTCAAGCTGTGCAACATCAAATGTGTCTTCGATCTTTGATCAGCACACAGTGCAGCTTCTGTCTGTGGTAGAATACCCCATTTTAATAGTTCACAAAAAAAGAATTTTTTTTCCACTGCCAAACACTAATAATTTTCACACAAAACTTCTTTCTGAACTTTTATATGATCTAAAAAACAAGATCACACAGGTGTCATAATTGCCGGTATCAAGTGGACATTGCAGTTCAATGTCGACAGGCTGCAGCCTCAACCTCTGCCACCCCAGTCATGTGGAGAAGGCCATCACTGGGAAACCCAGAGGTCACTGGAGATCCTCATCATCAGTCTGTGCTGGTGACTCAGAGCACTGCAGCTGCACTAGAATTGGTGCCATGAAGTGCTCCAACATCCCCACCATGGCTGAGCTGATTGCATTCCTGATGCGCATGCTGGCTCATTGCACAGTTGCAGGCCAAGTGTTTACGGGCCAGTGGCCACTGCATGGCATGGCATGGCATTGGGTGGTTTGGGGCTCACATGGAATGGTATTGCGTGGTGTTGAGAGGTATGAGGGGCTGCAGGGTGGGGCCAGAAGCTGCTCCCCTCTTACCCACATCCTGTGGGTTTTGCAGAGCACGGGAAGTGCTGCAGAAGCACGGCAAAAGCTCATAGACGAGAGCAGAGTTGTCAGTGGCCTGGGCACCCAGCACCCCACTGACAACCAACACCTCATCGCAGCAATAACCCAGGAGAGATTATTGTGCCAGGGGCTGTCCTCCCTTGACAGCTTCTCTCGAGGCATGCAGAAGTGCAGGAGCCCACACGGACCCCAGAGATGCAGCGAATGCTGAGGGATCCTGCCCCAGTCTCTTACCCTATGGCCTGCCCACGCAGGGCAGTGCTGTCCAATAGCCAAGGAGGGCTGCTGACCACAGGTCCTGCCACAGGGGCCAGGGTCTCTTCCCTCTTCTCTGCATGGGTGAATGTGGAGGTTTCAAGAAAGGAATGCCTGTCCCCACTGGCCTGCCTGCCATCCCTTGGAGCCATGAGGACCTATATATCAGGGTGCAGCTCCATTTTCTCAGACTCCTTCTTCCAGCCCCATCATTGACCTGACCATTCCCAGCCACTTGGAACAATGCCAGTACTGCAAGTTTGTCCTGAAGACAGTAATGAAGCTGGGGATGGTCCTTCACCAGGATCCCCACTGGAGCTTCTGTCAGGAACAGACCCAAAGCAGGGTTGCTTGCTGGAAACGGCAAGGACAGGGCACAGAGGCCTGTGATGTGGAGGTGCACCCCAGGAGCCTCCCAGACATGGCTGTAGACAATGATGTGCTGCTCCTGGAGATTACCCACACACTCCCATAGACTGAGGCGCTGTCCGAGTGGAACTGAGAGCCACTGCAGGATGAGCTGGTCTGGTGGAGAGAGGTATTGTGGGCCTGCAGAAGTGGCCGTACAAAGGTACTAATACCGTTCCTTCCTGGGCTCCATGGGGTCCCGCGTGCTCCCACAGGTGCCTGGGCAGGTTCAGTATTAAGTCAGTAGCAAAGAGTCAGGAAGGGTATTTGCTTGCATTTTAGCAGGAGAGTTTATTGCATCTTCACTGTTGAAGGTTCAGGGTCAACTACGAGGACAATGGCTAATTTGGGGTTTTTCCCGGGGCCGGGGAAAAGGTGGGATCAGGGAACAGGGACCAATGGGAGAGCCCCAGGGGAGTGACGAGATGCCAAAGCCAGCAGCCAACTGGGGAATTCAAACTGGGACAGATAAACTTAACAGAACCATGCACCCTAGGAAAGTCTTTTGGTCATCTTAACATAAAGGTATGTTCACCAGCCGCCACAAGGTACAGTCGAGCTGTGGATCCTGAGGGACAGTGTCACCTCAAAGCTGCTGTGGATGGATGTGAACTAGGCTGCAGATGGGGGCATGACCCCACTGCGTCCCCTTCTGGAAGCCCCTGTGTGGCAGAGCTGGACCCAGAAGAAGATTAATAGAATCTGAATTTCGTTAATCCTGAGCATCCAGTGAATGTGGGGTCAGGAACCCCCTGCGCTACCCCAGTCTGATCCAAAATGTTAAAAAATACTTATTTTCTCTATCTCTGGTGTTATGATATCCATCCCACAGATGGGGGTGCAACACCCTCTGTGCCTGACCCCAGTGGGGACTGAGCAGCGCTGAAACCCACCAAACTGGGGGGGTTGGGTATCTGGTACTCCAATGGATGTGCTGGCACCTGGAGAATTAGATGGGCTGGAGAACTGGATGGTGGGTACCACCATGAGCAGTGACATCAGTTCAGGGCAGCGCTGGTTTCGTGGTTGAATTTGATGGGGCATGAGACTCCTTGAAGAGGTAATTCCAAACATAAGTGCTCAGCAGCGGTAACTGGAGCTGAGGACATGGGAGTGTGAGTGGATGAGAAGCTCAACACAACTCAAAAATGTGCACTCACAGCCCAGAAAGCCAATGACATCCTGGGCTGCATCCAAAGCAGCATGGGCAGCAGGTCAAGGGAGGTGGTTCTTTCCCCCTGCACTGCCCTCCTGAGACCCCCACCTGAAGCACTGCATTCAGACTGGACTGTCAGAAATAAAAGTCCTGAATTCACAAAATATGATATCCTGTCCTGTGCAGATGCTTGGAATTCTGCTCCTTTACATCGGAAGCTAGTTTAGCTAATCTCGGGTAGAGTGGAAGTGAAAAACATTATTCCATTTGTTTCCACCAGCCACTCCGCTTACCTTTGCAATTATATATAAATGCAACAAGGCCACTACATATTTGAGAGATGAAGAATCATCATGGCATGAGTGTTTACAAGAGTGTACTTCTGAAGAATTAAGGAAACTCAGAATATATGAGTGAGAGAGAGAGAGAGAGAGAGAGAGAGAGGAGAAATCATTGACTAGTGGGATGAGTTCATCTTCATTGTTACTGATGAAAACCTAGCGGAGAGTGACTAAGCCTGTTTTTTACTGAGATGATTCATAATTCCTTTTATCATTTGCGTAGAAATAAGTGGTGATTAGGATCTTGTTCAAGATCGATATTACGAAATTAACAGTTTTGCCAATTATCCTGTTACAAATTTCTTACTTTTCTATAAGCGTTCTCATGAGATGGCAACAGATTTCTTTCGATATGAGAGTCTTTACCAACGGCATGTCAGTCAGGAGGCGTTAGTAATGTCTTCTCCTGTTTAAGGGTGTATCAACGTTTCCTTCATAAAGAATAGTATTGTAGCAGTCAAAGAAGAGTTATGCTACTTAGCTGCTGAGGCAATTTTCTTACACGATACCTGTTAAAATCACCCTCTAAATGTTTCCTTCTGATGAACGTGTACAAAGAAATACTTCAATTCCCTGTTCATAAAAAGTCTCTCCTTTTGAAAGAAGGCTAGGTAAGCTATGAGTAATGATCAGTGCAAAGCGAGTTGTCTAATAAATACAGACTACTAAATCTACTGAGTTCCAAATAGAAAACACCTTAGTTTGTCAAAGTATCAAATAGTGGTTTAATTCAATGCACTGAGTTGTGTAACAACAGCACCCTCTATTAGCTATTTCTGACAGATTTCATCACACTCATTTTAGGGAATATTTAACATATATAACGTAACAACTACAACTGAGTCCCACAACCAAGGAGAGGAAATAAGTAGAATATTTCATAAAAGAGAACAGAATATAACAGGTAATTGTGGCATTCCTGAAAGGACCAAGTTTTACGAATTATTGTACTCAGTCACTAAACAAGTATCTGTAGTGAGTTGACCTTGGCTGGCTGCCAGACCCCCATCCAGCTGCTTTCTCACTCCCATTCCTATATAGGACAGTCAGGCAAAATAAGATGGAAAAGCTTTATAAAGATGGGGAGATTGCTCGCCTGCTACTGTCACAGGCAAAACATGGCTGCAGCATGAGGCTGTCCATGGGCTGAAGTGTAGATAACTGCTCTGGCTTAATCCTCTGCACCGGCTGCAGGGATTACTTCTTTCTCTGGGGCCTCTCCAGTGGGGAGAGGGACAACTCTTTCATTTTTGTCTTCTCCATGAACTGTAAAAGAATCTATGTTCTTTTGCCTGGAGCATCTCCTTTCCCTCCTGTGATGTTGGTGTTTACAGGGTTTTTTCACTCAAATTTTTCTAATTTCTCTGTGTCACAACTCCTTCAAAATACTTTTTACCCATTCATAAATATATTTTCCTGGAGGCACTGTCAGCTGTGCAGTGAGCTCAGATATTTCTTGTGGCACTTCCTTTCCTAACCAAGCTGGAATTGGCTCTGTCAGCATGAGGCAACCCCTGGTTTCTTCTCACAGAGACTGACTGCAGCTCTCTCTACCAAAAGTTTACCATGTAAGTCCAATATAATCTTATTAATAGAAGGTATTCTTTATTTTATATTCTTTTAATGGATATTACTTGCTTTTAAATATGCCAACATGTTCTGTGGCCTAAATGACTGTTTCATCATCTTTATCAGAAAATCCTTATTTATTTATTTCTTGTGATGAAAATATTTTATTCATTTTCAAACCTTACTTTTAGACTGGTATTTTTCATCTCTATATTCAAAATTGTATACATCTCATTGCATTTCTTACATATATTAATGGAAAAACCCTAATCTTTTGAATAACTAGCCTTCTTACTGGTGTGCATACATAAGCAAGAAGAGGTAACCAGGGTTGCAACATACAGATAAAGAAAACTGAATCTATCACAGATAACATCTCATTGCAATAAAAAACCCACTTCTTTTCAAGACAGAATCACACAGTTGTGGAGGTTAGAAGGGGCCTCTGGAAGTCGTCTTGTCCAATGTGCCTGCTTAAAGAGGTTGAGCTACACACTTTGCTCAGGGCCATGGCTGGATGACTTTTGCAGCTCTCCAAGGATGGAGACTTCACAATCTCTCTGGCCAACTTGTTCCAGTGCTCAGTTATTCTCATAATAAAAAATTTTTTCTCAGGATGCTCAGAAGAAACTCCATATACTGTCTCAAGTCGTGTCACTAGGCAGCACTGAAGTCTTCTTTTTTTTGTACATTTTCCCTTCAGGCATTTGTACACATGAATCATATCTCTCCTCAGACCTCTTCTTCATGTTGAACCATCTCAGTTCTCTCTGTCTTTCTTTCCATGAGAGATGCACAAGTTCTTTAGTGGAAAACTTAGTGGCTCTTAGTTAAGATTATGTTAAGTCTGAATTCATTCTGGTAGTTCCTTTCCTCTCTTGCACTGGGGTCCTCAGACCTTCATACAATGCTCCAGAGATCATTTCCTTGACCTGCTGGAAACACACCTCTTAATGCAGCCCAGGATACCTTTTGCTTTCTTTGACACATGGGGCACTAAGTTGGCCAACTTGGTATTTACCTGGACTTCCAGGTAATTTTCTGCAAAGCTGCTTTCCACCTAGGCAGGCCCCATGTTTAGCAGTGCATGGGAGTTATTCTTCCCCAGATGTGAGACTTTGCACATCCCTGTGTTGAATTCTGTGACGTTTCTGTCACGTCATTTTTCCAGCCTCTTGAGATCCCTCTGGTTGGTAGAACAACTTTGTGCCCTACCATCCAGATCATTCATAACAGGATCATAGAATGGCTTGGGCTAGAAGGGACCTTTAAGATCATCTAGTTCCATCCCTTGTCATGGACAAGGATGCCACCCACTAGACCAGGTTGCTCAGGGCCCCATTCAACCTGGCCTTTAATACTTCCTGGGATGGGGCATCCACTTATCTGAGCAACCCATTTCAGTGCCTCACCACCTACTGAGTACAGAACGTCTTCCTAACAACTAACCTAATCTGTCCTCTTTTTGTTTAAAACTGTCTCCCCTTGTCCTGTCAGTACTTGTCCATGTAAAAGGTTACTGTTCCTGTTTTTTATAAGCCCAGGTACTGGAAGGTCTCAATAAAGTCCCCAGAGCCTTCTCTTTTCCAGGCTGAACTACCCCAACTCTCTCATCCTGTCTTCATAGGAGAGGTCCATCTCACTGTCTACTTATCCAGCCCATACTTCAACAACTTGTCTATGAAGATCAGAGACTGATGTTTTGTTTTTAAAAGAAGGCTAATACGCTGTTTTGCTTGTAGCTCATTAGTGGCCTTGAACATTTAAGGGGACAGAAGCAATTAACTGGCACAGACTTTACCCCGTGTTCTTGTTAATATAGTGTATGCTATGTAAATCATCTATACTGTAAATGGCCTAGCAGTTCGTATTTTCTATAATAATTTTTGTGGTTTTTGACTGCTGTAGTACACCAGACAGTCACAAGCCAGAAAGTGAATCATGATACAAAGGGATGCCAACTGTGAGTAATCTATTGCTGTACATGCTTTTCAATAAAACAGATGCATTTGTTTGTACTTTTAACTTCTAGGAGCAAAAACAGACACTGGAATTAATATTACTATCTTAAAGACAAGAAAATATTCCAATATTGTTCACTCCTCATATTAGTTGTATTATAGAATGAAATTCTCAAATTAAAGTGTAATGCTTCATTAAAGAACAACAAAAGAGTTAAAGGGAAAGTTCTTCTCTCTTTCTCTGTCATGTTGCTCTACCTTTCCCCTTTTAAAGTGAATCAACTTGTCTAAGGACCTTTTTCTTCACCAAAATGTCTCTTTTCTGTATACTCTATAAATAGATCTTGAAAAATATACCAATTATCTTAAGACCTGCTTCTGCTCTTCTCAGCTCCTCTGGGATTGGATTTAATGTCTTGCACATAATGGAAGAGGAAAGAAATACTGACATGAAAGAAGTTTATTGGGGAGTACTCCTGCATCTCCCATTTCTGTAGGCTAGAAGATGCTACTGTCTCTACTGCTACAAATTGAATTGCAGAAGGTAAGTGTGCCAGCACTCAAAACAAAAAAAATAAAGTAGAAGTAACTGGAGAAAATGTATCTTCAATACAAGCAGCGTATAATAGGTCACCTAAGCCTCTCCTTTTGCCTTTTATAAGTACCTTAAATCCTTTAGGATCCCTTTTCACTTTGCTTACATTATTTACTGAGGGCGTTATTTTTGGTAGTGTTACATTTGCTGACAGTCAGCTTCAGACACACAGCATTAGACCTAATATCTACAAATTTTTAGAGATCTATCAAAGTGATAAGTGCCATGTGCACTTTTCTGAACTCTTCCTTTAGCTCAGCTGAAGTTCTTCCCTATATCAATTCTTTGCCACTACTCACAGTTGCATAGAAACTTTACTTTGGCATCATTCCATATTCAGAGGAAAAGAACAGAGCAAAGGAGGGTTAATGTTACCCCAAAAAATTTAGATTTGGTATCCTGAGAAAGAAGAGAATATCGGGTTTGTGCTCCTTCTCACCTCCTATTCAAATGACGGAAGCTCTAAAACGGAAGTGTTTATTAGATTAAAACTTAAGCTCCCTAATTCCATGTGCGCACTACAGAATCACATAAAATACTATCCAACAACATTGTAAGCAGAAATTTATAACAAAAGCTTTCTTTAGCCAAACAATTCATCACTAGCTAGAGTTTAATGTGTACTCTATTGGAAGTGAGTGTGGTGGGGGGGAGGACTCAACTCCCTTTAGGCTCTCTTTTAAAGTAGAAAAGGATAATAATTAAAGCAGGAAGCCATAAACAGTAAGACACAGGCACAAATCTGACCAATACTATAAGGAAAGTACTAATGAACTCATTGGTAAGAGTGCACTGGAACCTGGGAATGTTCATTTCAGTAGGATTATGTGATCAAGTACCTTGTGACAGGGGATGGCAAGGAAAAAGGAGAAGCCATTAACAAAATATACAGGGACACAAAAATGACAAGTAAACATAATGGAAGCAGAGTCAAGAACCAAACCTGGTGAACACACTGACTGATGGGCTACCAAGAAATTGCAGCAAAGAGGGGCTTTGCAACTGACAGGGATGAAAACCTGAGGATCCAAGAGGTTGGGATGCTAGTGGGACTGTGCAAACTGATGGAGAACTGTGCAGATGAAGGGGACTGGGAAAGAACAAAGGAAAGGTAGGCAAAAACATTATAAAATGGGCTAGTCAAATGTAAAATGGGACAGTCAATAGGCTTTTCTGACTAAGACCTGTATGTGATCACTGCAGACCATCATATCTTCTTCTTAAATTATTTTTAACTACATCTCTGCATAATCTCATTTATCCTGTGGGTGTTAGTGCTGCAAGGGCTAACTAACAGCTTCTTGTCAGGCTGCGTGCACGAGGAGCTCGGCGTCAGCAGCTGGAGCAGGACCACAGTACACAGCGCATGTGCTTGGTGCTGGCTGCTGGAAGGGCCTGAGTGTGTGGTACAGCTCCCCAAGCAGTGTGTGTCTGCATCCTCCGTCTGTATCATTTGAAGATGGCCCTTAACACTGTGTCCATTGTGAAACATTCTACTCATTCTTCCCAGGATGTCAGAACCTCAGTATTTAGTTACTACTGGAATGGTTCGTGCTAATAAAATCTTCTTCCAGGTAAGTGCGAATTATTGAGTGCTCCCTTACTTACCATCATATTTATAATTCTCTAAGCATGTCAGTCTTTGTATGAAGAACACCATTTGATTGTATTTGAGGTGACAGAAGTTACTTTACAAATTTGTTTTAGTGATATTTTAATATAACATGGGAAGAAATTTCAGGTGGATTGAGTGAGGACAGACATGACCTTTTTTTAGTATGCTTCACCTTTATGAACTACAAATCCAGGCAAATACAATTACCTTCATGGATGTCTGTAGAGAGTTTTCTGTGTATTAAAGACTTTTATTATGCACTGGTGCCAAATCAAACTGCTGTGTTTGCCAACCATAATTCACACTGGACTTCTTAATTTCTGGTAGCTACACAAATAGCTGATTTTTGGTCTGTAAAAGAAATAAGACTTCTTCTGAGCTCGCAGTATGGTTCAAAAATAATATGGTAATACTAAATTTACATATTATGTGAAATTAATTTCTAGGACCATCATTAAGATAACAAGGACCAAATTTTAAACCTGACAGTAGCCTGAAATCAAGGAAACTTCTTTTTTAAATCTAACTTGATGCTTTACTCCAAATTCTAAGGATAGATATATCATGAACAATATAATTCTTTAGCTTTTGTGAAAAAACCGTCCACCTTAATGGTTTCCCATAGCAACATTTGAATTTGAACAGTAGATAAGTAAATGGGAAGGATTACTTCACCCTCATCTAAGAGGTATACCTAAGAGTATATTGTTCCTTCTCCTTGAGCCTCTCTTAATCTGCAGTTCTTCCTGAATCCATAGTACAGAATGTATTTACTTGGTCTTTACTGGGAGTGAAAAATACTGGACCATGCTGACCCTAATTCTAACTTCACTTAATCCATGAATGGGGTACTTATCTTAGGTTCTTATCTCAGACATAAATCCTGGTGGTGCTTTTAACTTAAAAAGCAGACGGTGATGAGAGATTAGCTGTATTAGCATTTAACACTGTTCTTTAGAGGAGCAAAAGTTTTAATTTTCAAATAAAATTTTGTTTGTTGGACTTTTGGCTGAAGACAATGAATGAGGTCCTTCTCATTTTTTGGCTTGTTTTGCAGATAGAAACTGGTCTCTGTAGCTTTTACACCAACAGAGTTAATTTTCAGTGTTGGAATTTTCTATGGATTATTGAAAATATTTTTCTATCTATGAGTACATTTTTTCCTACTATAGTAAGTTTTCTAGAAGGAGACTGTTTTGAACTAAATTGGGTTGTGAAACCAATCTATTCTGTCTATATACATATACATACATATCCTCAGACACAGATGTAACAATGTACACATTTAAAAATTAGAAGTATACCTGTTACATGCATAGTAGGAATATATATATATATATATTTTTACATATATTTTTATATAACCATTGTGAATACTCCTGAGTTAGAAATACTGATAAAAATGCCACACTGTTTCAGGGTGTGCTTGTTGTTAATTTAGTAGGTATTTTATTTTAAGACTCACAAAGAGAATTTGTTGCTGCCTATTTCATGTTATTGCCAAAACTGCCTGCAAACAGGAAACAGAGATACCCCTTATTTTTTCTATACTGTCAAGAGCAGTGCAACACATACAGGCTTACTATCACAAATGAACACCATTCTGTATCAAAATATGAAACCCACCTGAAATAATTTCAGACTAGGTAAAAGTACTACCTTATCAAAGGAAACAGCCTATCTATTCAGAAAACAAAACACAATGTTTAGTATCATTCGGTATTTTTGATGTGCTTGCATATTTTTCTTCTCCTTCAGACTGTAAAACAGTATGCAGTGACTGGAGCTGGGATGCAAATGTTTTGTTTATCCCTTCATATATAAGCTTTTTTAATAGTGAGCTTTGTATTTTATGACCCTTTTAGGCTTGCAGCTTTATGCTGAGTCATGGAGTCTTTGTTGTTATTTATGTTCAGCTGGAGATTAAACTTCCTGTTTGTAATGATTAAAAAGTAAAAAGCATTTGAAATCTTTCACAGGCAGTTCCACTTGCCAATCTGTACTCTTTTCCCTAGTTTCTAAATAGAATATGTTCACTTCCACCCAAGTCTGAATATGGATTTTAAAAATAATAGTAACCAAAAACTTTTTGGAATGTAAATTAAATCCATCTTTATAGATTTATAATATGCAAATCCATGTCTGTCTTAAAGATAATGTAAAAACACATATCTTCTCAAAATACAAAGCAACATGTAAGGGTAAGTTTCATACCTCCCCCACTGAACTTTGTATGGTAAAAACCTATGGTTATATACACTTATTGTAATTAATAACTATAATATATAATAGCTTAAATTATTTTAAATATGTCTTCAGAACCAATTCACTGAATTTCAGGCTAAAAATATTGCTAATTTTATTTTATACCCTTGCCTCTGCATTTTTATAATACTGATAAAAGAGAGAAAACAAGTACTGCTTTCAGGTGTGAAGAGGTGCTGACCCCAACCTAGTATGCTATTCTGACAGAGAACCTCTGCTCTTTTATGCTAATTTTTATTCCAAAAGAGAAAAAAAATACTCAAAAAATTAAAGCTGCATTCAGCCAAAAACTTTGAAAATGAAATGGTCATTTAAGACTGCATCTAAAAAAATTCCATTGTAAATAACAGAGAAGAAAACCTAGATTTAGGAGTAACTGGCAGACTAAAAATGCTCAGCTGCTCCTGAGAAAATGAGACTCAGGTTACTTCAATGTCCGTTGAGATAACTTGATTTGTTATCCTATAAAAATTAAAGCAGAGCATGCCTTCTCTGAAGACTTCTATTCTGAGCCCAATTCCATATCAGATAATTTGAATCAACCTTACATATATCTGCACTGTTGTCAGACAAGTGGAACAAGACCTGTGAGGCTTCTGAACCAGCCATGCCACCACACGAACAGACAGGGAAGAAATCAAGTGTTTGTTCTGTACTGCTGTAGCCACCATCAGTGCTCAAGGAAGACCAATTGACAAACCCCAAGTACATCCCACATGAGATCCTGTCACACCTTTAAACTGCACTGTAAAAACAACCTTAGCCTCTTAGTGCCCCAGTTACAGACACAGTAGCTTTTCTGTATAGGTAAGTAGTATAGTACAGAGTAGCCGACCTTAACACAAATGTTCGCTGCAAAAGCAAAGTGCATCCATCACTCCTGGCAGAACTTTTAACCTCTGTTAACACACAGTTTAATCATTGACTTCTCCAGTTTCAGATTGAATTTGGAAGCATGCCATATAAGGGAGCAGAGCTGAACTTACATGGAAAGTTGTTTATTTTTAAAAAATAAATAACTTGGAAATCACATATGAGGTAATTGTGCAGGTAAGTTACCAATACTAAGAGTAAAATTCATTAGATCACAGCTATGGAGGGGATACAATAAAAAAAAAAAAAAGCAGTATTAACTAGGGACTACAGAAAAAACAGTTTCTGGTGATTTCCTGAATTTTTCTATCATGATGTGCCTTTATAAATAGTAACTTGGAATAATACTTGCATTTTGTGCCTGAAGTGGGAGGTGAGTTCATTAACAGTGCTCACGTAAGCAACTATGCAGAATACAAAAGGAGAAAAAAAAGTCGTAACATTGACGGGACAGTTTATAGAGAAGTAATAAATCTTCATCAGAACATTGTAAAGTTGAAAATTCTAAAGTTGAAAGTCTTTGTAACAGTTTTATTATAGATGCATCACAAATTAGGAGTGGTTTTGTCAATACAATTTTATTCTTATGTAAATGTCTTATTCTGATTTTTTTAAATTAACTTTTCATTCTTGTTTTCAGTCAACCAAACCCTTTTTGTTTCAAGATATAAAATTTATTATTTTCATTAAAAGAGCTAATAAAATAAATAAAAGAATTTACTTCCATGTGATCACTGGGTGAAAATATTCAATACATTATTTCTGAAAAAAACCCCAAGCCTCAAATTGAGAGGCTGCAGAAGACTGCAAATTTAGGGGAAAAAAAAAAAAAAAAGACTGTATGAAGGAAAGTGAGACATAATCATTAGAAATAACTTAAACCTCAAATAAAAAGGGCAAATTCAATATTCACACAAAGAGTCAAGTAACTTGCTTTAGAGGCAATATGTTCATGAAAGCCTGAAAAATGTACTGTCACTGATAAAATCAAGATGAGATTTTTTTTTCCAGATTGAGGACGTCATACAGCTTAGCAGCTACACTGTCGCACTTCACTCACTTTATATGCAAGAGATCAAAGAAGCAGCAGAAGTGTTGCAAGTCAGCATTCCCAGAAGTATGATAATAATATGCACTCTTTTAGCAATAATTTTGTAAAGAATACGTACAGCATACCAGAAATTCCTGTCTAATGCATGCTTTATATGCATGGATATAAATGCATATGGTTGTGTTTCACCAAAAATTCACAAGTATGTCTAATAACCACAAGACTCTCTAATAATCCTATCCTATAAATAAATGCAAATTTGGAACTGTGCTGCTGCTTTTTAAGAAGACTATTGATATATTTTTCCTTCATTTCAAATGTCAATCAAAAAGAAAATTTATCCTCAATTACACATGAAAACTAATGTTTCAGTTGGTAGATGGATCAAAGAACTAGTCTTTTAAGACTGCTTACATTTCAATAAAACAGGTGTCAAAAGCACAATGTATCATGTATTTAATAAATGAAACTTTGCAAGTAACATCTGAAGTTACCTTGGAATTTTACCATGATTAATTTGTTATTTTCTCTAAGGAAAGAAATATATTTCGCCCTGCTATTTGGGCACATGATTTTAGCACCTAATCCCTTCTTTGCTTGAATTCGGGTTGATGTTTTGGTAGAGTACTCCTGCAATTTTTCTTTCCCAGGAAAAGAAAGGAAAATGTTCTAGGAAAACCAAAACACACCAAAGTATTTCCCTACAACTGCAGTCAGTAGTTATCCAGCTGATTAACAATCACAACTCCCAGCTGTTCGTAGGCATGAATGAAGGCATCACATATGCTGAAAGGCAAACAAGGTGCCTCTATGTGTACCATTAATTGTAAGTAAATGCAGATGGTATGAATGTCATCTTCTTTGTACAACTCAGATCTTAGACGTTTAGTACAAAGGAAGGTTTGAATGTAAGGCTAGTAATGAACATGGAATATAGGGTGCAACAAGGGAAGCTTAGGATGCCAGGCTGAATTTCAGGAAAGTTGATCTTTCATCTATCTAGTCACTAGTTTTTACGCTCCACAACTTTAAAGCCACTTTGACTATCTCAGCGCTACAGTGAACCCTTAGCTGGGGCGTGGCAAGGCTGTGTTCACACCAGTGCCAAAGGATAATTGCTAAAGGAGAAAGAAACAAAAGAAAACCCAAATGAAACTTACAAGCAGAAGCAGAAGGATGATGACTAATGGGAGACCATGACAAAAAATTTTCAAAGAGCTGGATTTCAAAATTTACTTTTGAACCAGGAAACAGAACAACAACTATGGTGAGTATAAGTGTTCAATATGTGTTGGGTAAAGGCAAATAAGAGAAGAATCATCACAATGAATAGTGATTCTTACTTCAGCAAAACACACTCAAAGATTTCTGAACTACAAAGCAAAGCGTCATATATTCAGTGAGAAACAAAATCCAGTGACATAATTGTACACAGATGTATCCTCTTCCTCTAGTGCAGAAGGTTATCTACCAGCTGGTGCTGATGGACGAAATAGGATACATTATAATATCCCTACATGTAGTTTGCCACAACTTCTGAATATCTTGGCTAAGTAATTAGGTGAAGTATATTGAGCTTAGTTGTTGAGGCCAAGGACACATACACCAAACACTACTTTAGGGATTGTGTTCCATTTTGTTTCCAGTACAAACCTCCACATGTGCCCTGTCAGCTAGGAAAGGAAAGGAGTCTGACAACAATTCATTCTACACGGGAGGGTACGGGACTGATACGCAAGTGTAACAAAATATTATAGCCAAGGTTGCTAGGCTGTTCATCAGATTAGTTGTTAATATACTCTATAATATTACTTACATCAACGCTTCTGAATAAGGTGAAATTCAGATTTTAAATGAATTTGTGAGTGGCTTCAGGATGCCCTTTATACTTAGGTTATTAGTGTGCAATTTCTGTTACTGTATGTTCCCTGCACCCATAATATTTGTTACATTATAGGAAATGTTCACCTGAACTGTATCTCAGTAATTAATTTATGCCAACAACATTGTTTACTGAACATGAAGTACTGGCCCTTGCTTTTGAAAAATTAAGTATTACAGAATTACTTAAAAACTGATGATTTTCTTCCTTGTATCTGAGTTTTTGGCACTTAATCTTCTGTTGGTAAGATTTTTTATCCCTGCATTTCTTTAGTCTTCAAAAACATGCACTGACCACCCTAGCAACATGCCACAGTTTAAATTGTCATTTTCCATATGTTTTTAATAGATCATTTGACTCTAATTTATCTTCAGGAGTTTTTCTGCACTGACCTGTTACACCAAGTCCCTGCACTGTTGTTTTTGGGGCTTTCATTTCCATTTATCTTTGCTAGCCTCATCACTGTTGATGCTTGTTTTGTTATGTTAGTCAGACCAGACGGTGTACCATCTTGAAGGATCCACCCTGTATGCCATCTACCTAATTAGAGAGGCTCAATTTCTAAGGCAACAGCTTGCAGTGTCTGAGGGATCTTCTGTTACAGATACCACCACAAATCATTATTCAGAGTGACATTAATTAATTGGTCTCTTCCCAGGATTTAGTCTACTTTGGCAAAGATATCACACCATATTATTTATATCAGCTCCCCCTCCTCTCCTGTCTATTATCAGCTTGACTTAGGGGTCCTAAACTTTTATTATTCATATTAAAGATAAATAATTTTGTTGCTTGCTTCTGAAATGTCAGTCAATGCTTTGTCATGGGCTTGTGGCCCTTTAGCTGTTTAGCTGACTGGCGGCTTCCCCAGATCCACTCATCACTGCTCATAGCATATCTGGAAAGCTTTGGGATTTCCCCAGTGGAGCATTTACTCATTTTATGGTTGAATTATTTCTTTCTGGGAAGAGAGACAAAGAACTTGTAACATAAACAAGTTTCCTCCTTACTTTACAATGGAAGTGATGGTGAATGTCAGCCTAATCACTAAATCTTTTCAGTACACTTCTTTTCAAGTGTTCATTTTCAAAACTGCTCCAGGAATCACTATTTGCTTCTTAATATTAAAAGTGCCATGCAAAAGTGAATATGTAACTCCTGCTTTAGAACGGTAGCAGAGAACATTCTGTGATTTAATGGAACACTTCATGCATTGAGAAAGCATACCTGAGCCCTCTCCACATCCAAGTCTTCCTCTTCCTTCCCCCGCCAAAAAGAAAAAAAAAAATACATTAGCAATAAGAAGTGTATCAAGAGGAAAAAAAGAGGGGGGAAAAGTGCCAAAACATGTCGCAACATAGAAATTTATGCCAATTAAGGGGGAAATATGATACTGAGGCATCTCAGTTTGCAATGGCCAAATCTAATTTGTCAATTTTAGTGCGTAAATTTAATGTTAGATTTAATCTGTTCACTAGAAATTATTGCAACTTGCTCGTTAAATTTTAAAGCAACCTTTGGAAAACAATGCCTTGTGTCATGTTCCAGCTGCAAGGTTACTGTGAGAGACACAGAAATACACTATTTCAGTAGGAAGTAGAAAAATATTACGGATACATGGGTGTCTATAACCTGAGTTCTGCTCCTGATGCATTGCTTATGGTGTGGGTTTTTTCACCCTCATCATTGATAGTGTAAATACTGTTTGCAACCACGGTTGCTGCACGTGCAAATATCAGGACATAATTGTAGGCCTTTATCCTGAGTGCAATTACTGGATGACTAGGCAATGACGCAAGGGTAGTTTAGAAAGTAATCTTATTTCTAATATGCAAAAATTATGATTTAATTGGGTTTATTTTAACCTGGCCATTTAATTTATGCTATATGAATAGTTAACAGCAATAGTGGAACCAATAGCATTTATGTACATCCACTTGGTTCATACAATCAGTTTCACAGTAAGATAAATTTTGTTGTACAACAGCAATAAAACTTTCCCAAATTGGCTTTTATATGTTAAATTCTCCCACAAACAAATTTTGCATAAACATTTTAACATATATTTATTTTCAATTAATGCTTAAGATGTTGAAAGCTTTATTTTTTTTCTGATTTCATCAGGTGTCATAAAGTAAGGACTTTAAAGTGGCAATTACCCTCACCCTGTCTTTTCTCCAGAATTATTTGTGACTTTGAAAAGGCCATCACTATTAATATCATCAAAACTAAAATAATTATTACTATTTTTAACATAATTATCAAGCTAATAATAAGCATTGTTTATTAATATTAACAATTACCTTTAACCTACACCTTTAAAAAAAACTTCCTATGAAGTATTTTGATGCGTAGCATAGGCAGGAAAAAACAGTCATGGTATTTTGATTTAAATAATTAAATTGGGAAATAGGAAGTTCAAATTTAAATGTGGATCTGAAGATATCCATTATCTGAAGGCTTGTTTCATGGAGTAGGTGTTCAATATAAATAAACCTGTCCATTAGGAAACTTCGAGGGCAAAGGAACCAGAGTTTCCTTGATGACCTTTAAAATGCATGGAGAGTATTTAACTGCATGGAGAGCGCTCCTGTGAGTTGATACACATAACAGAGATTCTCCTCAGTGTCCATGGCACTTGATCAGACCTCTCAACGCAGTTCCTTTTTCAAGGGGCAAAAATAAGGACTTTTTTCCACACAGACAGGTTTCTCAAAAGGTGAGAAAGGAAGTTCTCCCCTGTTTCCCCAGAGTGGCTCAAGCACCAGGCTACGGGCTCCTCTGGCTGAAAACACCCATCTTTCTCTTCTTGAAATGCATCACTATGCAGAACATACTGTGAAAAAGAGTAAAAAGAGCAAGACTACACCACTGGGAGATAGAATCTTGGTAGCAAGTCCTGCATATTCTTTGGTCACCATCCCTAATGATTAGTTTTTACCTGCGCTGTTCTATTACTTACAATCTTTTACCTTATTTATTTACTGCATACTTACATACAAATTAAATAACAAACTACTCCAAAATCTAGCAGACTATAGTGAAATTCATTTCAGGCATAAGGGTCAAAAATATCTAAATTTCATATAACTGGATAAGCACGGCATTTTTTCTAAGTACCCAATTATCAATGCATGAGTATAGAGGAGTATCAAAACATATTAATAATCTGGTAGATGATAAAACACACTAATTAAATAAGCTGTAGTAAAAACATAAAGGTCTTCTTCGAAATACTAACCTCTGAAATCGATCCAGCTATGAAAAATAATAAAAAAATTCTCAAGGAAAGCATTAGAATAAAATTCTATTAATTACTGATTAGCAAAATTAAGAAATCTGTGCACATATTTTATGTTGGGGTGCCTTCTAGGGCATCCTCTGTCAGGGCATCGTCTTGGTCCCTGTGGAGAACACCTCCTGTCACTCCTCTACGTGCCCTTCAGTGGGCAGACGACTCAGAGTCGGACGGTGGCTCCATGGGCAGCTCCCAAGTTTAACAATCCCTCCCCTGGACATCTGTACCTTCCCCTATTTCTAGAATGTTCCCAGTTTCTGTGTCCCACATTGGATGTTGCGTGTTGTCTCCTCCCCAGTTCAAACCCCACTGGTTACTTGTACCCCAGTTCCTCCCTTTCACCCCTATCCCGTTGGTCCCCACTGTATTCTCCTCCCCTTTTTCCCCTCCTTAAAATCTCCTGCGCGACTGGTGCTCGGTGGGGATTCTTCTGATGCGGACGCCCATTAAACGTGGTCTTGGTCACCGAAGGATTTCTCCTTCCTTGTCATTCCTTTGCTCCCGCGGGCTCTCCTGAGAGGGACACTGCCAGCTTCCCTGCCAGCAAGGGAGAAAGCGCGCACCAGTCGTCTGGACCGCTTCTCCGGCAGCGGCTCTCCTCTCAGGCGGCACCCAGCTCCCTGGCGTCCCAGGGCTCCAGCCTGCAGGCTGGGTCGCGGGCCAGCCAGCACAGGGGTTGGACGCAGCCCCCGAGGCAGGCAGCACCAGCCGCGGCACCGGTTTTAAACATCCTTTAAAGGTTGGGTGGGCTTTTTTTCGTTTTGGTATTTTAATTCACAATTGTTTCTCCACCTGCTACCCCACTAATTGACTCCTCTCATAAAACCTCATAGTTTAATGACTGATACAATAATTTGAGAAGAGGAGTTGGGCTGGACAACTTTTGAAGGATCCCTTCCAACTCAAACTATTCTATGATAATGTCTTTTGATCAATTACATACAAGTAAGACTGCCAAAATAAATTATAAATAAAAATTATGATGAGAGGGGAAAGTACTTATAAACCTCTGATCGTTATGATGTATCTCAGTAGGCCTTAAAAAGGCACTATAGACACCTTTAATTATTTTCTTTAATTTTTGAATATAAGCCCTATACTAATCATTCAAAATGTGGTGATATGCCCCTAACACTGTGGCTAGGGGCTTTTTTCAGAGAAAAATTTTAATATCAATATATGCAACTTCAATTTTTAAAATTAAAATTTAAAGTTATTTATTTATTATAAATTATAATTTCTGTATTTTTTTTTAATTTTGAGATTATTCTATTTGCAATCTTAAAAATCAAATAATTCTTTTCTGAAACAAAGTTATCTGGAGTCTACTAAATATTGGCAGATAAGAACTGGTGAGATTTTATATAATCTCAAAAAAAAAAAAAAAAAGAAAAGGGGAAAAAGCCCTGAAGTTTTCCTGATGTTTCCTGGGGTTTTTTTTTCATTCTACCACTACTTAAAGATGTACTTTAGCTGATGTCTATTCTGGCTAATTTTCTATGGCTTCTGAAACCAGTAGAGAATATACAACACCATTACCAGTCTCTGAATTCAAATTACACTGTGTGAATATATGTTGTGGTTTAAAAGACAGATGTGTGCCAAGGAAGGCAGGAACATTCCTGGAATGGAAAGACGACCCTCACCTCCAAACAATTACAGCTTTGAAATTACAGGGCTTTCAGGCAAAGATAGGGGAAAAGGAATAACAGTTCTTTACTGAAATATATACATATATATATACATATATATATATATATATACACATACACATATAACAAGACAGCCAAACAACAACAGCAACAACAAAAAAAAGAAAACCCTGTAACAGCCTTTTCTCACCCGCCAAGCAATTTTCCCTTTGGTGTAGTTATGACCAAAACTGGCAGGGGGCACTGTTGGCTCATGTTGGGGCAGAGAGGCTGCAGTACCCCCTCTTGCAGCTTCAAGGGGCGCTCTGATGCAAGATCGGAACCTCCCTGGGGGTGATGGCAGCTCAGATGAGAGAGAGGCAAGAAGGGTTGACTCCCCCAGGCATCCATGAGAGTGGTGGTCAGTCTTTGGCACCGCTAATGGCAGCCAGTACGTGCTGGGAAGGGAGGCAGGGCTTTATCGCTATGCTGCACTACTGTACAGAGACGAGATCCACTATGCCAAGACACTCTGCCACATCTTTTGTCTCTTGATCTGTGTCCATTCACTATCTCCCTGACAACAAATGGGAAGAAAATTCCCTGAGAAAAAAGAAAAAACATAAACCTAACCCCCAAAACATAAACCTAACCCCCAACATTATACTATAGCAGAAGCAAACAAACTTGATATTCAATGGATGATTTGTTCTGCAGAATAATTTTTTTCATCAGATTGTCAGAAACATAAGAAATACAAGAAGTAGAATTACTAATTTTTAAATATTTACAATCATAAGTAGAGAATAAAAAGTGATCTTAAATGTCCAAAAGCAGTTGGAAAATACAGAAGTTGTCTACCCCATCCCTAATTCCTTATTTAAAAATCAAAGTACAAACCTAAAAAAGATGTGCTTTGAAGTACATGAATTTGAAATATTTATGAACTTACTCATATTCTTCTTTATTAAAAACATCTAAATTCCCTACTTCTTACACTTTCAGAGCACAAAAAGTCAGAGATTGTAATTGTCATGGCTTAGGAATGATCTTCAGTTTAGTTTTTTACTCCCTCTAAAAACCACATGCCATTCCTCCTACCCCTCCAATTGGTGGCACAGAAGGCAAAGATCATGGGTTGAGGTAAGAACAATTTACTGGAAACAGCAATGAGATAAGAAAAGAAACAGTAACAGCAACAATAATAATAATAACAAAAGATATAAGGAAATAAATTATTCACAAGTAAAAACTCCTTGATAATAGATAAAATTGGACATCTCCCTTGGACACATTTTCTTGACCAAAAGTATCCCCTTCCCCTCAGAAAAGAGTCCCTTTCCCCCATCCCGAGAAAATAATGTGAGGTGGTACAGAATAATCTCTGGGTCCTGGCCCTGCCCCCTCCTGTCTACTGCAAAAATTAACCCTGTCCTGGCCAGAACCAGAACATTATCTACCCCGTATTCTGTACCGTGCCCACATCCTACACCTTTCAACTATATACATGTATCTATAACTATATATGTACACACAAGCACAGGTATCATTTCCATTGTCAAGGGCCATCCCTCCAAGTTGCCTATTGAGTTCATTTAGTCCATAATTGTGGGTTCTATCCACCCTAGATATTTTCCAGGGCAGGAGAGCTGGTGTGCTCTCGGGGTTGCAGTCTGCATCAGGAGCTCATGGCTGCTGGAGCAGTCCATACTCACTGTGCACGGTAGTTCTGGCATACAGTGGCAGTATCATTCAGCAACCAATATTATACAATTCAACATCACAGACTCTTCTCACCCAAAAATCAAATCCCCTTGAGGTACATACCATGTTTCCTGGTCCCTCTGCCTTACCCACCAAGCTCACTCAGGTCCTTGAGCAAGAATAATCCCAAGGATGGGTTTGCCTTTGCTTGAGGCAGGACTAATCCAGACTGTATTCCCTAATCCTTTTCTTGGATGCTTCACAGGGACTTTAACCCCTTCTATGGTACATGGAGGTTTTGATTGGGCAGGGACAGCTCGATTGGTAGAGCCTCAGGTGTTAACTAAACCAGGCGGCCTTAGTCAAATTTAGAGCCCAGTGTTGGAAGGTCCCAGCACCCATTGCTTTCAATGTGGTTTTTAACAGTCCATTGTACCATTAGATCTTCCCAGAGGCTGGTGCATGATAAGGAATAGGATAAAGCCACTCAGTCCTGTGTTCCCTGGCCTGGTTGTCCAAAAGGTTGTTTTGGAAATGGGTCTTGTTGTCTGACTCAGTTCCCTCAGGAGTTCCAGATCACCACAGGACTTGCTTTCCAAGGCCCGGGATGGTGTTCCAGGCAGTGGTGTGAGGCACGGGGTACTTCTCCAGCCATCCAGTGGTTGTTTACAAGAGCACGTAGCTCTTGCCTTGGCAGGCCTGCAGGACTGTGATGTAACCAATCTGCCAGGCCCCCCCTATTTATATTTTGACCATCGCCTACTGTACCAGAGAGGCTTTACTTGGCCTGCTTGATCCCAGCACGTTTCCCGGTTATGGATAACCTGGGACATAAGAGTCCCAGTAAGGATCACAAGCCCATCTGGGTGTTGAATCTCTTCCCTGATGACCTGAGGCATCATGGGCCCACTGAGTCAGAAGTAATTCACCCTTTATGTTTCCAGTCCAGATCCTGAGACATTTTAATTTTGGCAGCTCGATCTACCCATCCATTGTTGCGATGTCCTTCAGTAGCCTGACTCTTGGGCACATGTGCATCTCATGATCTACTTTTGCAGCCAACTTGCTTACCCAGGCAGTGATGTCTTGCCACAGTTCAGCAGCTCAGATGGATTTGCCAACTGGTCCTTCTCCATCATTCCAGCTACTCCCACGGAGCATTTGCCACCATTCACGAGTCAGTGTAGAGGTAGAGCACTGGCCACTTCTTTCATTCAGCAATATCTAAAGCCAGCTGGACAGCTTTCAGCTCTGACTTGATCCACCTTGTCCCTCAGTAGTGTCTGTGACTCGCTGCATAGGGCTCCATACAGCTTTCCATTTTCAATTTATCCTTACAATATGGCCAACAATGTCAGTAAAGAGAGTGTATCGCTTTTCCCTTTCAGGTAGCTAGTCATATGGTGGGGCCTCCTTACCACACCACCGTGCTCTCCTCTGATGATGATAATGATAACCCAAAATTTTTCCCTTCAGGCCAGTTCATGATTACTTCCAATATTCCTGAGTGATTGGGCTTTCCTGTTTGCGCTTGCTGCGTGATCAGCATGACCCACTTACTCCATGTAGCATCTGTGTCATGATACGTGGAGGGGACTTTCTCCTCAAACATCCAGCCCAGCACTGGCAGTAGGGCTGCCAGAAGGAGCTGTGCTTTGGTGCCAATCACTTCTGCAGGAGCTCAAATTCAGGTACTTTTTGCCAGAGACTTCAGGAAGGACCATTCTCTGCAGCTGCAGTGGAGAGCACATTTTTCATATCTTGTCCTGTCCTGTCAGGTGCAAAGGCTACTGTATGAACAATGTCCTGTTTAATTTGTCCAAAAGCTTGTTGTTGTCCAGGACCCCACCTTAAATCCTTCCTCTGTATCACAAGATAGAGAGCATTTACAATCTGACTGTAATCGGGAATATGCATCCACCAAAAATCCACAGCACCTAGAGAAAGCCTGTGTTTTTGCCTTGCTGCTTGGTGGGAACACAGCTGCTATTTGTTGATCACGTCCATTGGAATCTCACAATGTCCATCTTGCCATTTTACTCCTAAAAACTGAATTTCCTGGGGACGTTCCTTTACCTTACTTTGCTTAACTGCAAAACTGTCCTCCAGGAGGATTTTGATTATATTATGTCCTTTCTCTAAAACTTCCTCTGCTGTGTTGCCCTATACTGTGATGTCACCAGTGTACTGCAAGTGTTCTGGAGCCTCACCCTTTTCCAGTGCGGTCTGGATCAGTCCATGGCAAATAGTGGGGCTGTGCTTCCACCCTTGGGGTATTTGATTCCAAGAGCACGCCCCTCCAGTTTAAAGCAAACTGTGGCCTGACTATGTTCTAAAGGAATATGCTATGCTCTAAAGGAATAGAGCAAGAACATTAGCAGTGTTGATGGTGGACCACTTTGCTGCCTTGGGCTCAGTCCATACTGAAGTTCCAGCACGTCCAGCACAACAGCATTCAGAGGTGATGTGAGTAGTCAGTGCACATTAGATAATGCACAAGTACCCAATTCACAGAGAAACTGTTGGAACAATTTAACAAAATATGTGCACAAACACATATTTAGGAAAAAAACTTTAAAATAATGTATTTTCGGTCAAATACAAGTTGCCACAAAGCACATAAATTATTCCCTTTTGCTAACTACACAATTACTCTCATTCACTAACTACACAATTTTAAATTTATAAAAAAATAGTGAGGAACTTTCAGCTCTTCCCTTTTTAATTAAGCAATTATAGGCAGATGTGTCCTTCTTCACATGTTCCTCATGATCTCTTTGGTTTTGTCCAAATTTTTCAATAGAGTTAATGATTAGATTTAAAAATGAAAATAAATACACCGTAATACATGCAGGTTATGACTCACCCTTGAAGGTGGGTAACGTTCTTGTTAATACATCCCTTGGACGTAGTACATCCCTTGGATGTTAATACATCCCTTGGACTAGAGTGAAATGACACTGAATGATCAATGTTTATATATACGTGGCAGGTTTATTTTAGAACAATTTGGTCGCAATGGAATAGAGGTATGTAGCTATTTTGTTTATTATCAAAGTTATATACAATATAAAAGTATAAAGATATCACTTAAGAAAATAGTGATAATAGGAAAAGAAAGAAAAAAGAGAAAGAAAGTCTAACAGTAGATAGTGGAGAAATATGGTATCACCACCTATTGCTAACCCGAACTCCACGGCTTCTGTGCCGGAGAGCGAGGTGCTGTGATCTTTCAAAAGCGTCTCGTTAGCAATGCCACTTGGCAGGACCAGCCACACACTCACACACGTGTGCATGCACAAATGCACAGATAGCTTCAGTAATATGGGCCGATGGCAAAGAGGCAGGAAGGGTCTCCACACAGTGTTCCATGGACAGAGGTTTACTGCACCCGCACTGTGAAGGAGTCCAGAGGCAAAGACAAAAGACAATCGAGGGTCCAGGTTTAAGTATGGGAGCAGGGTGAGCATCAGAGACCAATGATCTGAGGGCACGGGGGCAGTACAAAGGCGGGACTAGGGAATGGGAGCCAATAGGGAAGCTCTGGGGGAGTGGCAAGGGGCAAGAGCCAATGGAGGGAACCTGGAGTGGCGATCTTTCTAGGGCATGGGACATATCAGGTAACAAGGGTGTGGAAGGGCCATGGGCCAACCAGGGAAGCAGAACTGGAGTACATTAGCATAACAGAACAGAGCATCCTGGGAGAAGCTTCTTTTCTCACCATAACCTCAAGAATTCTCTGGTAATAGGGACTGTCTTACCAGAGAACTTTCTTGGTTCCTTTTACCACAGGCCAACTGGCCACCCCAACCACCCGTGAATCCAGAAACAATGAGTGACTTTCAAAATTTATATATCCATTGGTCAAAATGATGATCACAGTCTTGATCCATCGGGGGTAGGGGAAGCACACACAACAGGTCAATGGGTTAATATATATTGAGGGTCAGGTGGGAATGCCCAGGTACCTCCTCTGTGGACGGGACTTTTCACTGTCTGTGGCAACACTGTGAATCGTGCACAAGAGTCTGGGGGCTCTTCAAGGGTCTTTAACAGTCTGTAACACCATCTAAGACATGACTGCTGTTTATTCCACCAGTGTAGTGGAGACAGTTATGCCTAATTGGAAGGGACAAACACTGGAATTGGACTGGAATCATAAAAGACAGAGTAAAAACAGGATTGAGAGCAAAAGAGTGAAAAACACAGAATAAGCTATTAACCAGATGCTAAGACTATCTGATGCCTTAAAAGTAATCTTTACCTTTTTTTTCGATATAAGAGAGCAGCTATCAGGAGGATACAGAAAATTATCCAAAAAAGGTTTCAGGAGAGCACTAATGCAACTAAAAGCAACACTGATAAATGAATATAAGAACAGACTCAAACTGCAGTTCAAAAGTGGCTATCAGTCTAATCATCTAGTGTTATCTTGTCTGTACTCCACACATATGCTCACACTTAAACACAATTAGCCAAATGCTCACTTTTGAACATTCGAGATTGCCAAGAAACTTGCTTAGCAATTAGACTGCAGAGAGCAGTTAAGTGTTTCATAAATTCAGTACTGAAATCTTACAAAATTCTTGGTTTTGGTCACTGTTAAAACTTTCATTGTTTTTCTCAGATAGACAGCAAATATGCCGAATGTATCAGAGCACTCTAACCACCATATACTGTTTATGATTACTGCAGATTTTCCGCCACATGATAAAGCATTATGATATGGTCAAAACAAGCATTCACAATTTAACTAGATATGACAAGGAAAAAGGAGTCACTGTTTACTGTAGTACTGCATTATCCCTTGGTATAGTTCTGTAATTTGCAGCCATTTAGTAAGAGCATAAATGAAAGGCTGCTAATCAGATCCTGAGAAGAAAACAATCTCTAAGTCTAAATTTAAAGTCTTTTCCTACTGACAAATAAATAGTGAATCCATACTCTCAGGACTAGGGGAGACATGGCTAGGACATATGACCAAACAGTCAAGATAGCTTTGAAACAGCTTTGGAACTTCTATGTAAAGTCCAGAGAACTTCTCTGGACAATAGCATGGTTTATAGTTACTCGATGTTGCACTAGGTTGATTGCATACATGACTACGCAACTTAGAGTGCTATAGCCCAGAATACGAGTTAGAGTCACTAAGTGTATAGCCACATAACCTATGTTTGCTCTCTAGTTCCAATTTAATTTATGGAAATTACTAACAGAAAACACAAAAAAATCAAGAATGAGTCTTCATGCAGACTGTATAATTTGTTATTGCACTAATGGTGCTTTAATGGTTTAGTATTAGTATAATTACATTGACAGAGTTAAACAATATAAAAAGGCCTATATAGACCAACTAAATCACTGCATTCCTCTTTTTCAGCTGGACAAAAGTTTGTATGTCACTTCTACTCCTCAAGAAACCCACAAACAGCTAATTTTGTAAATAGTTACAAGGTTTAAAAATAGCTGAGAGTGGTCACGTTTGTATCAAGAATTTCAGTCTAGTATTGACAGCTCCTTTTTATGTCCAAATTTATGTGAACTACCTTTCATGAACATCTTTTTTGATTAAACTCTAATTGCTTTGGTACTTCAAAGTTATATCCCTGACCTAAAATTAATTCATTGTTTATATTCGTTAAGTTCATTGGAAGCCCAGGAGGCTTCATGGTCTGTTCTCGCCGTCTAAACAGAACCATGGAATTATTCACATATGCAGAATTCTTGCTGTCTTACCTGATACATCATTTATTATTATTGAACACCTATGACACTACAATAAATAATTAAGTTTGATTTATAGTGCACTAGGAGTAACCTACTCTTCCTCAAATTAATGTGTCCTTCTAAAAAAAAAACCAACAAAACATTTTTGTAGGGAATGAAGCATCCTTTTCATTTGTACCAATATTCCAGACAAACAAGAAAAATAGAACAAAGCAAACAAAAATTTTTAAAACCCCCCAAAAATACAAACTAAATCAGCTAAACAAACAAATTTTAAAAACAACCCCAAAACAAACAAACAAACAAACAAACAAACACACAAACCTCCACCAACCAACCAACTAAAAATAGCCAACCAAAAAAAAAAAAAAAAAAAAAAAAAACAACAGAAAGGAAGGCAGTATGTCTGCGAGGGAGCAGTGCATGCAAATCATCTTACCTACATTTTCTTTTCTTCTAAGCGTAAAACTAGAAATTCTCCTGTTCACTGAAGGAAATGGGATCCAAAAAATTCCACCAAAAATTTCAGCCAGCAACCCAGAATGATCAAAAATGAAGGCCAATGGCAGAATTCAAGTTACTGCAAAAGCCTGGGTGACCAACCGTTTTATCTTAGAAGTGGAAAACCCAGTATAAGCAATAGCAAAATAGCATTCAGAACACAAAAATGCATAGATTCAAATAAAAGAAAGGAAGAAAAATTAAGGAGCTAATAAGTATATTTACCTACTCTTATGTTTAAGACAGTTAAGACACAAACTTCCATAATGAGAATATATCCATGAAAGTATGTGACTGAACAACAGTCTACACTAAAATCTTAGGAAATTACAGCTTCTATTACATGGATTCATTTTCTTATTCTTGTGAATTTCAGACATGATGTCATAGGCAGATCAATGAAAGATGCATAAAATTGACACTTTCCAAAAATGTGATCTGAACTATCCTTATATTGCTCTGTCACTGTGAGGCCACTGTATTCATTGTGCAAATATGTCTGTACAAATATCAATTCAAAGTACTTATTCAGAATATTTTTCATATTGGTTACATTTCCCATTTGTAAAGCTTTATGGTCAAACATTAACGAAGACTTTCAAAATCAGTGTGAATCATATCCTACCATTTGTGATTTGAAAACACTGGCTGAGAGAATAAAGTCTCAAGTTGCTTGTGAATGTGCTTAGAATGGTAAGACCATTTCTAATCTTGCTTTTCTAATACCAAAGCTTAATCAAACAAAGCTCATCAACTCTTAAGAGTGACCAAAGAAACAAGACCAGTATAGTGTTAATACTCCCTAGCAAATGTGAAGAAAAATGTAACCACATCCATATTCAGAAATACCGTTATTGCAGAAGCATTCTCCAGCCTCTGAGTCTGGTGTCTCTCCAGGAATATGTGGGGTTGGTATTCACGTATTTGACAAATACAGTATGTAGAAATATCAAAGCAGTCTAAAAAGCATGATAGAGGAGCAAGAAGGAAACATCTTACCCTGCACAAGTTTTGACAGGAGGAAGCTTCTAAAGTCTGAAAGAAAAAAAAAAAAACAGGAAGAATTTGAGTACAATTATCTCCATTACAAGAAGACAACATTTTAAGTGCTTATTAACAACTGTAAGTTGCTAAGGAAAATATCACTTTCTAAACACCATGTCATTATCAAGTAAGGCTTAGGAGACAACACATTTCACACCATGATGAACATTTCTTTGTACAGAATATTTCACTCAGCATGATTCCAAAGCAGACACAGATGCTACAAAGAATGGAAAAGAAAAAAATGGAAAAAATGCAATCTCAAAAGAGGAATCATTCTGCAGTCTTGGGTAATGAACTTTAGGGTCACCAGGAGCCCTGCTGATGACTTAGCCTCCAAGATCTTACTTCTCCATTGAGGACCAAGCAGTCTTTGAGCTGCTTGTTAGGAAGGACACAAATTTGACAACAGTAGCAGAAAAAACAAAGAAACAGTGCTTCCAAGACTACCTGACAGAGAATTTAGCTTAAAAATCTGAGGTACTGGCTATTGTATTAATTTGTTTAAAGATGTATCTCACACATTTCTTAAATTGTAAGGTTTTTCCCAAAACTCTGTTTGCCAATAGGCTTTAAAAATGCTTCTGACACACCTAATCTAGTTGAATGGAGAATTGTATACTAGAAAAGTGAACTTTCAAGCTTAGTCTGGAAATGTATACCAAAGATCTGTACTCAAGTCTCTTGCTGTGAGAAAGATTGGGCTGTATCACATAACCAATTTGTCTGAAATAACTGCAAGTCTGTAGTAGTAATGTCTACATCTCCATGTGGTGAGCTCAGATCCAGATAAATATGTGCACGGATGAACTACTCTTGCTTACTGAAGCTTTTATGAGATGTTGCCCATCTCTAACATAGGTCAGTACAAGTACAAAAGCAGATGAAGGACTCCTCTAATTGTGTACAAGCACACCTATGTCCACTCTATAGTTGTATACAAGGAAAAAGAAAGGAATAATAATCCTGCATCCTAATATCTGAGATGATACCAAACTCTCGGTACTGCTGGATTAAGGCCTTTAATCTCAGTCTATACAATAGCAGCAATTTTTCACTCCAACTGAGAGAAAGAATGAAGAAAAGAAAGACATATAAGGAAGTGATATGTTCTACATATGACCAGACTCCTTGAACTCTTTTTTCTTCACTTGGGGTTATAGCTGAATAAAGCATAAAAAATTACAACCTGACCTAAAGTATCTCGTTTAACTCTTTGGAACACTAATAAATTATATTTCTCTAACACATTAGGCAGTAGATTAAAACTATAAATACAAACTCACTTCAATTACACTACTGAACACAAGCTAAAAAATATATGTGTATTTACTTAAACTCGCAAACTATTCTGGAGATACGAATGAAACACAGGCTGTAATCTAGTTATTTTTAGATAAATGGCAGTAACAGGAAATGGGCCTTATTTATTTATTATTAAATACACATGGTCTTGAAATACTTGATAATAAAAGAACTGTTAAATGAAAATTGTTCTACTAAGTATATCACCTATGCAAAAAAAATGTTTAAGAGGAAATGATGAGTTCTTCCTGGATCTGGGGATTTTTTTTGACTAAAGTTTCATTTTTTTTTTTCCGAAATAACTTTTATGAGAAGCTCTTGTGATCAAGATGGGCTGGTTGTTCAAAGACAAGCAGTATACTTTGCCAGAAAAATAACAAATTTGTGATGAGCAATACGCAAGTTATAGAAAGATATAGAGAGACAAGTTATGAATACTCCATATCCCAGAAAAAGCCTGTGAGGACTTTACTTTTTGTTATCATCAGTTCTCTCTGAAGGAAACTGTTTCAAGGAAGATAAATCTCTCAGTAATCTCATTGCAGAACAGAAATTTTCAAAGCTTCCAAGTTTACGTAGAAAACCAAACCCCTTGTTTTCCAGCCAACCTTATTAAGAAGAAAACTGATGAAAGAGAACATAGTAGATCTGAAGCATTCTGACAACTCCATATGTAATAGTTTAGCATTTGACTGCACTGTGATAAAACAGTCAGCAAAGAACTTTGATAATAATCTTTATCTATAAATTGAGTTTAAGCACTTATCTATATTCTGTAAAACTTCGTATCAGCAGATATTTCAAAGTGTTATATATATATATATGTTTTATGTTTTGGAAAGAGACTTTTTAAGAAAGCAGCCTACAGTTATGAATGCTTAGAAATTACTTCAAAAACTGGTAGTTAATGAATGGTAACTTGATATGAAAGTTTGGGCTCAAGTGTATACTTGTGGTCTTGAACAGCAATTAAGCACAATTTCCTACACATGGGGAACCAGGCCTGAGTATATGATGAAATCAGCTTAGGCTTCATCAGATTCACTTACAAAATAGAAAAAGGATGAGCTGAGGGAAAAAGACTGCTTTCGTAAAGCCCAGTTACTCTGTATTTACTTTACAAACTGACTGCCTTGAAGGGGTTCTTGATAGGTCTCAAAGCTGCACAAATAAAAGATGTTAAGCTTTCAAAGCAAGAGAATCTAATTGAAGGAAAGACTTGAATCCCATAATGTGAACTATTGCAGCAAGAAATGATCCATTCATGGCTGACCTAAGTGGCAAAACAAAAGTTTATGTAAATTCAGTTCTGTTATTTTTAGAACGAGCCCTCCACCGATGTACATAAGCCTTAAGGGCAGTATTAAGTAAAAGCCACCTAGTGCTTTAGAGATAGCTTTTCGTAGTCTTTACAAGTAGGACAACAAAGCAATGCACAGAAGGAGACTAACTTATTCATGTTTTTCAAAGAGCTGTTTTTTCAAAGAAACAATTTGTGTTTCTCACATCTCCCACTGAAACAAATAAGAACAGTTTACAATCTCAGTAAATAATATTTATTCCCTGTAGGTACATTGGAAACTTCAAAAGACCATGAGAAAATACGTGTCATAATCACAACTGGAAGGGATTTTAGAAGATGGCACGCTACCTATCCCCAGTCAACATCCAGATACATTTTCAGAAGTTAGCCAGTGTTTGCACCTAAGGAGAGACAAGTAGTATCCTAGAATATCCAAAAAACTCACTTTCTTTGGTAATCCATTGGAAGATTAAATGAAAAATTATTGGTGCACCATTTTTTGTGCAAAAAATGTTGAATAGACATCAAAATTCCTCTTTTAAACTTCTAGAGCTGTAAAACTTAGATGTAAGCAGATAGTCTCTTGTCTGTAGACGTGTGTAGAATCCTGACCTACATTCCCAGTGTAGGCAAAATATCACTATTATAAATGACTCTAAACTACAAAACTGAATGATTGAATTTTCAAATTATAATCAAAATGTATCTTCAATACTAAATCAGTCAAGTTACAAGTACTCTGAATCAAACTCACCAAGTAGTGCAGTTGCCAAAAGGACAAATCTTCTTAAGGTTGATACAGTCGATATTTAACTCACACATGGTAGAATCATGAGACACACTATCCCACCTAGTTTTAAGGGATTATCATTAAAGCAAATTTTCACAAGGTTTGATTATCAGTCAAATCTTGTGAAAAGTTTAAGACGCAAAGGAAATTAGCTGATTATCAGACTTCATAGTGAAGTTTTTTCCAAGTTTTCTGTGAGTAAAACAATACCTTACAACCTCCTTCTCAATTCGGACCTAAGAACACAAATCATAAATGGAGTCTGCAACTTTCATTTGCTCCCATAATTCATATTTTCTGACAAAATTAGATGGATACTCCAGTTAAAGGTGAACACCTCAATATTTATGCAGTAAACTCCACATGCAAAACTGAAAACTCAGCTTTAGGTTTTGAGGAGGAAAATATAGAATATTTTTAAGGTCTGAGCCCTTCAGCCTGAGTGAGCATTTGTCACAGTACTGCAGTCAAAATGACTGGTTGCAGGTGGCAACACAGTTGCCAGCCTCCACGATGGTGATCAGTTTAAATGGCCCTCAGTTGCAATATCTGTTCTAGTTACACCTTCTCTATGTGTCAAAGACAGAAGTACTAATTTCATGTAAAGAAAATCTTACACAGTTACCCATAAATTTCACTAGAGTGTTTTGTCTTTTATGAAGACTCCAAAGATCCTTGATGGTCATATTCTTTTCTCCTGTGGTCTTTTTTTTTTTAGTAAATTCTCACAATTTTTCCTTAGCTTTCCCCTAAAATTTTCTTCTTCAGCTTAACGGGTTGGGCTGAGTTTTTTTGTATGAGGCAAGTTACATTTTCCTCATCATTTGTCTTAAATTATTATGAACACATCAAATAGCTGAAAACTTTCTGTTTCAAGTATATTATATACATTTTCCCTACTATGGAGAAAAGACACACACACATACGATGTATGCCATGTATGTGCAGAACTGTATGTGGAATTGCAACAGATTTTTCAAAATAACTAATGTCCACGATGGGCAGTGCACATCAATGAAGTCATGAGTTTCTCAGAAAAATGTTTCTTACTTTCTACAGAAATCAGCAAGCTATTGATATATAAGAACATCTGATAAAGGATATACTGTAAAAAATATGCATGGATAATAGTGCAGAGATGCAATTTAGGCTTCAAGGGAATGTTGTTCTATATCTCTTCTCCTAGATGTAATTATGTCCCAAACAGCAGGGCTCTCCACTTGTAGACTTGATGGCAGTTCTGAGGAATATTCTGTCTGGAAGAAAACTTTTCATTTGATGTATGTGGCGGTATCAGTCATAACTACATGACTACAAAACTTATGAAACAGTTAAAGAATGGACCAAAGGTGTGATTAACAATGATATGCAACTTTATGATGTGTGTGACCTAGCTTTCTAGACTAATAATTGAATTTGATTTTTTTTTAACTAGCAGTCCAAAGGAAATCAGAACATAAATAGCTCCCTTTCCCACGTGTATGAGAAAAAAAAAAAAAATATATATATACACAGTACAGACGCTAATTTTGTGACAATATCTTCTTCTTTCTTCTTTATTTCTGTTGACTGTTTTTTTGCATTAAATACATGTTATGATAGTTACTAGGAGCAATACAGTAAGAGACGTTGCTACCTGCCAACAGTCTATGTATCACATGCCCTGAATAGGCAGTATCACTGTACTGATGTAATCAAACATCACTAGGAAATATTTATGTGCCTGATTCTGTTGTACTCAGTTGTGTCAGTCACAGAGTCTCATATAAAAGGAATCTGCTGTCTCAGTTGCTCTTGAGAGATCACTAGAATTTAGAACAGAAAATTCTTGATTACTTTATTGATCTTTCTTCCTAGGTTTTCCAAGGGACATGTTATAAAAAGCTTAGCTCTAATTTCACTGAAGTTAATGTAAGAGAGTTCTGAATTGAAAGGTAGTCCGCTGATTATCCTAAACCATGGCTCTAAGGCCTGTTTCTTTCTGTAGCTAGGGGAAAATCATTCCATCAACTGTAAATATCGACACTGCTGTTATAAAAGATCTGCTGCAGCAGTTGGAATCTTCTGACCTGTTTGCAAATCACCATTCCATTGGTTCCCAGTAGGGAGTCATCAGCTTGTGAAAATTCCTCTCCCTTCTTTAACTCTAGCCCTGTTTAATATTTGTGTTTATGTTGTGATGCTTCTGATTGAATAACAAGGTACAGATTCTTCACCACATATGCTTGGCAGATCATGAACCACACATGTTATTACTATATATGAAGTATATACTGAAGTGACCATCAGTTTATGCCTCAGTTCCTCCTCTCCATTTTTGATACATGAAACTTAATCCCATCTAGCTTTTTTCACATTACTCTAGCTGTGTGTAAAATGTAGTAAATTTTTGCAGCTTTCCTTGTTTTTAAGCTCTCTTTCACTATTTCATACAGTATATGTTTACACACATATTAAAAAAATACAGCCATCTGCATGTATGTAAAATAAACAGTAAGTATGAAAATTCTTTGACTGCTGCTATGCTAGATTGCTGTATGCCTCACTATGCCTATTTCACTGATAGAAATACTGTCCTATACTCAGGCAGTACAGTGTTATTAGAAATCACAACATAATAAATTGCCTGTTGGCTGAAAAAGAGCTACAACATAAAGAAACATATTTATTAAAAAAAGATCCATGAAATGGGTTGTTATAAAATTAAGACTATCCCCAAAGAAAAGGCCCAAAGGGATGGTCTCTTAAAAAAGAAGTTAAGGACATTTGACTGAGATTGTAGCTGCAGCAGGTGGAGTGCTCCATAATCGCTACCTAAGTTTCCAGTTCAGATAGAGGTTTCAGTTTGTAGCTGTTGAACAATAACAGAGAAGGGTAAACGTTGTTGGTTTTTTCTCCTAGTGACTGAATTGAAATGTTCCGTAATCACTAGGTTACAGATCAGTTATTGCAAACAGCAAAGCTACATTGACAAAAGAAATACACCATATTATTAGCAAAAGATGTAGGTCATATTGAATCACAAAATGAATAATGCTTGCTAAATTTATACCATGTAGCTTTATATAAGCTTGATTATACACAAATTCAGATTCTTATGAAGGCTCTTGACACACAAAGATTATGAAAAAAGAAGACTATCTGACAACACAGCGGAGTCACTTATATTCTGATGAGTTTCTAACTAGCCTGTAAACAAGAAACTTATGTGTAGTCAACAAGTTATGTTGTTCTTAGTTGAACAAATCTTTAATCTTGTTCCTAGTATGACCTTACTTGGCATTCTGATAATACTTGCATTTCACCCCATAGTCAGAACCAGTAAAACGGATTGTTATTAATGGTGTTTTTAACGCTAGCCTGATATTTTTGTCTAGTAAACACAATGTTGGGATAAAAAATTCATTTTAAGAACTTCTAACAAGTGTATGTCACTTTCAAATATACGAACAGATGTATTGGAACTTAAATGCTTGCACCTTCTATGGAGACATTTCCTCTGAAATATGGAGTGGTTCAAATACTGGTGGTCAAGATACTGCAGCACACAAGGTGTCTAACATGAATAAACCTAATACAGGTTGAATAAACTCTGAAAACAATTGTGCATATCCACGCTTAGGTTTCTCTGTAAAGAACTGCTCTTGTGACAATATTTTAAACTAATTAGAACAAATAATTGCTTTTATATAAGATAGTTAATAGTAGGGCATAAATTCAATCCTTAAAATAGCAAGCATCTTTCTCTAAATATTTTCAAATCTGTACCTGTGATTTTGTGCATTTTTCAAACACGTCTCCATCTGTCTCTCTTTAATAAGAATAGCTTTTATGAAACATATGTTTTACTTTCATGTGCTTTTGTTTTTGAAACACCTGTACTTTGGGATATTTGTGTTAGTGATTGGTTTGGCTCCTATTATTAATTGTTGTAGACTACTAACTTTCTTGGAGCCTCTACATCAGTGGTCTGGCAAGATATACAAGATATTCACTGTAACAGTAACATATCATTAGGTGGAAAAAAAATATTATGGTAGCAGTTGGAAAATTAAGTCAGTTACTTATTTTCATGTTTAATAAATAGAATTATGAACTGAAATTAAATAATTAATTTCTAGGGAGGTTGAATCTAGTCTATGTTTGGCCCAACATGTACAAGTATTGACTTAAGATCATCGCCCACTTTGGATCTTCCACAGTTTTAATGGAGTCTTATTCCTTTAGAAGAATTTGAAGAGAATGAGTGATCCACAGATATGGCTGTGATGTATTCTCAAAAAAAGACACTGCAAATTTAATTTCATTTCTCTGCAAAGAGAGTATCAAGTGCAAACTTCGAGACAGACAGAAGGCAGTTACTCTTCACAAATTAGTAATGGGTATGTTCACAAACATTTCTCAAGGTGCAGCTGAGAATCAGATATGTCAAATAATTTTTTTTCTACAGAGCTTTTATTTTCCAGCATGTCATATGCCATGCATTTGTTTAAATAGTTCTCAGTTTATGTGCTGGTACAACACACACTGTACAATAGACAGAAAGGCTTTTTTCATCATCCTTACATTGCCTTACTGAAGAGAAACTTTCTTCTTCTACACTTACTGAGAACTGAGTCACAAACAAAAGATGACAGCTGACCTGATAAGTCACATACCCATTTCCAGTTATAAAAGACAATCATGGAGATGTCAAAGTTATCTCTTAGATGAGCTATGGGTCAGTAATCTCTGAATACATGCTACCCACTCTCCTACTTTTGCCTGCTGTATGATATTAATAAGATAGCTACTGCCCCAGGAATTTTACATCATCTAAAGGACTACAAAATAGTAACAGTTTAAAAAAAAAAAAAAAAAAAAAAAAGGGGTTCATACACATCTGAAAGGGATGAAAATCCTCCACAATTCTCTTACTCTGAGCTCCATGGGCTGGACCATGTTCTAGACCAGGTACTTTTATGTAGGGAGGGAATTTCAAGAAGCCTGTTGTAACAGAAGAAATTGTAAAATGCAAGAGCATTTGGATGCAGCAAAGATTGATTTCACTCAAGCTTCATAACTCACATTTCATGCATTTCATAACTCTGCTACAAAAAGAGATTAAGGGCAAATAAGTAAGAGATCGTCCCAATCTTCCTGTATAACTCTACAGGGTGTGTGACAGCTGCTAAAGGGTATGTGCAGAAGCATGCTTAGCAACCACTGCACAGCAAGTCACTCCAAAATTCTACCTCTCAGAAAACATGCGTTTCCAATTCAGACAGAGGCTTCACTTCATAGCTGTTGAACAGTAACACAGAACATGGCAGGACTAAAACGATCAGGCCATGAGTACTTCACCACTCTGTCCTACAGGCAATTAATTTGAAATAAATTAGCAAAGTCAAAAATAAATTGCAACATATGTGTTTAATCAGAAGAATTTTTTATCAAATCCCTTAGGAATCTTCTACCAAGTTCTTTATGCTTAAGTGAGTACTCTTCCTACAGAATCATAATTCCCAGAAAAGGTTAACAGCCAGAGTTCAATAGAAAAGGGAAAATATCTATTGAAGCAATCACAATCTCCGATCATAAAGTTCTATATCAAGTTACAATCGAGCATATCAATCAAAACCTATTTTGACAATTTGCTTAGAACAGCAAACATATTAAATTTTATTGCTGAAAGCCCCCTATAAAGAATGGGGAATGGAGGGACAGAGCAGGTGTATGCATAATAAAATAACAGTGAAAGGCAGCTGGCAGCAATCCACACCAGTAAATGAAAGCATGTAAAGTCAGTTATTTCTACATGCATATGCAAAAAATAATATTTCCTCAGGAAAGGAAATTTTTTCCCCCAAGTCTCTTGTGGTGCCTTAGCACAAAGGAAACCACAAAGAAATTTGTTACAGACACTTTCCACACAGTCCTATGGAGGGAGGACTTCTAGTGCAGTCTTTTTAGCAGTACTATCTAGCCGTTGTATTGCTTCACACATAAGCTTCATACAGCTGCTCACTTGTAAGATATCTAGATCTGGAGATATCTAGATTTGGAAATAGCTTATGAAGGTGCAGGAATATTCCTCCTTATGGAGCTCATATGTTGAAAAAAATAACTACTGTGGATCCTTTGATCTTTGCAAAAGGATTGCTTTATTCAAAAGCCTTCTTTTTTTCTCCTCTCTTTCTCTGTCTAAAGAAAAAAAAAAATCACACTTTGAGGTGGCTGTCCTGAGTCTATATTTTCATGACTAACCTAGAAAATTAATCTTTATATGACAGTAAGGACCCAGAAAAAGACAAGTGCTGAATTTGGAGAAAAGTTCAGTTTATTTTTTTTAATCAGGCAGATTGGTTCATAAAAAATATTTTCTGACAGAAGGACCAGCTTTATGGTTCCATAATTTAAATGTTACAACATAACATGGACTAAAGATCCTAAAATGTGACTATTCTCACATACCTCCTGAGGCATAAAGGGAACATTAATGAAATACGTCATGTGGAAGCCTAGTTAGAAACATTTATGTATCCATGACGGTTTACATTTTAAATCATATATTAATTGAAAATTCTTTGACTTAGTAGGTTTGCTCTTTGGGGACTTGAGTATTGGCACACCAAAGAAGAGCTGATGAAGAAAGCAAAATTTTCGGAAAGTGAAAATAAGAGCTACAAAACAAAAGGAGAGTTAATATTTTATTAGTTACTACTATGTGGCAAAACGGTTAGATTCATGTCAGATTCCTAGAAAAAGACTTTCAGTATCAGGAAAAAAGGTATCTAGAGACAGTCACATCATTCATCATGTAAACTGTCTCTGTAATTTCATATTTCTGTCATTTTTTATGAGGTGACCTAAGGATTTTTCTGCTTTCTAAATTTATAAAATGTCTTTCAGCATTATCTTTGAAAAATTATTCTTCTTCCCAAAAGCATGATTAAAAGGTACTATATCTATGTGGTTCTATTCAGATTCAACACAATAAAAATTTAACTTGCCTTTGTACTTGTGCTTGCACCCAGCCAGAGTTCATGCTTCTTCAGCCAATATGAATATACTTATATTTCCATGATATATTAAGTTTTCTGTGCTTCACCACTTAGTAATATTAAAAAAGAATCAAACCAACCAACAGACAAATTATTTGAGAAGTCTTATTTCCTCACAAGGATCTTAGGACAGTTTGAAGGCTGCAATGTAACTCCACCAGCCAGAAAGTGGTCAGGTGTTTGGAGTGAATTATTGTTGTAGGTTCCTTCCAACTGGATATTCTATTCTATTCTATTCTATTCTATTCTATTCTATTCTATTCTATTCTATTCGGCATAAATATGAAATAAATTGATATCTTCTAATTTTGTATTTTTCAAGATGATAAATGAGCATAATGGTTTAATATGAGATGTCTTTCCTCTTACATTGCTGTATTCAGTTTTGAATGCTAAACATGGCTCCTTTTGAGGTTACTAGAGAAAAAATATTACATAGAATAAATTGAAGGATGTTTCTGTCTCATTTTACTATTTTCTATCACCATACTTAGTGTTTATTGTCTCACCATGTTAGTTTTTAATAGTGAAAACACAACAAAAGGAGGAATATGTCTTGTTGCTATTGATTCAGTTCCACGAGAGGTATGTTATAAAGTTTTGGGTTTGTATGACTTATTTCAAGAAATTTAATACAAACTGCAGTGAGGCAATGCCCTTTTTTGGTTTTATAGGGAAAGCACTGGTATGACCATCAATTATTTAATGGAATAACTGATAGTGATCTTCCGAATTTTATTTAATAATGTAAAAAAAAAAAAAAGGAGGAAATTCTATCTGTTTGTGTGAACAGTATTTTGCATTGAATTTCCTAGTTCTTCTTACTTTAAATTTATTGCCATTTTATGGAAATAACCTTTGCAATACATTTTTAACAAATGCCTCAATTTTCCTTTACTGTATTTTTTAAATAGTTTTTTAAAAACTGTACAGATTTTTTTCATTTCACTCCTTCCCCCATTTTCAGAATGTCTTTTTATGAAAATTAAAGACCAACTTTACGTTCTGGTTGAAATTTTTTGTGTTTCTTTCTTTATTTATTTTTAGCCTATTTTTTTACTTCTTAATTTTCTCAAACTAGTGTTATTTAACATCTATTTGTAGAACTTACTGTTGTATTACACTAAAAATGTTGGATAATGGTAGCCCTCATGAATTTCAGAAACTGCTCAGACAGTATCTAGGTATTTTCAAAAACTAAATTAAATACAAATTACAAGAATTGCCTATTCAGTAGAATTACCTCTATGCGAAGCGGTAGCTGCATCTTCCACTGGCTTCAAAATCAAGTGCAATTAACTCAGCTTCTAACAGGTTTCACTTTTGACTCCCTGTGTTCATAGTGATTTCTTCCAAGACTTTGTAAATAAAATTCCATACTAATGCTCAGATTTCTCTAATATTTCTAGTACTACATTTTCACATCTGTTTTTAGGTTTTGATTATTATTCAGAGTTGCTGAATTCTTAATTCAACAAGCAACACCTGTTCTTACATGACATACACAATGGCATTCTACAAAAAAATTGTAAATGATTTTTGCTTCTTTAGTATTCATCTTTGCCACATAAGTGTAAGTAGTGTGTCTCAGTATGGCAACAAAGACTCAAAAGTCAAACTGCAAACTGAAGTAGGCATAAAACTAAATACACAAAACATTTGGGCTTTCCTACCACTTTGTCCATGAGAGCACCATGCTGTCAGGCAACCTGAGGCACTGTCAAAGTGTTCAGATACCACAGAGATTTTCATACTCCAATTTCAGAAGATATGAAATAAAGAGAAAGGACAGTCCTTTTGAACTGCTTCCATCACTAATCTCAGGTGCTTTAACTTTGAGTTAATAGAAGACACACAAATGTGCAGAAGTATTGGCTTTTATGTGTGGTCCTGAGCTTCTTCTTTCATTATTGTTAGCAACAGAATTGCTCACACAGTCATCCACTTCAATGGATTCTTACTCAAATCAGGTATAGATTGCTTGAAAATAATTTACTCTCCACAGGATCTCCTGACTTGCAAAATTACAGTTTCTTTCTGCTTGGTTTATATCAGAAAGGTAGCCAGTATTCTTTTAGGAATCTGTGTAACAAAATGAGTAAATTTTAAGTACAGGAGAAATACAGATACTTTAGAACTACCGATACATACATTGGGAATGAAAGCCTTTTCCAATGTTTAAAGCAGTAAGTATTCTAAACAAACAGGAAGAAAGGAAACAGATAAGTAATATGTTTATTGATTTGAATAACTAGTTTAAATTAGGGCTCCTGCAACACTTATATATCTTTTTCATAGTAAACAAGCAAGATTTCAGGGAAGGGATTATCTCAAATGGTAGAATACTTGCTTTGCATATGAGAGGTAGCAGGATCAATGTCCACATTGTCCAGGTCATTCTCAATGTCCACATTCCTGTCTTCAGTTGCCAGGTTGCAGCCTTCTGCCTTTATACCAGCACATTACTGGTTTTGTTCAATATTGGATCTGATGGACACCAGTGTGAGTTGATTTGGGACATCAAGACGAGGCAGCTTGGGCTGCAGTGATCATGCACTGTGGAATTTGCAGTTCTGAGGAATATGGGTCCGGTAAGGAGTAAAGTTAGGTCTCTGAACTTTAGGAAAGCAGATCTCCAGCTCTTAAGGGAGATAGTCAGTAGGATCCCCCGGAACACTTCCCTCAGAGAAAAAGGAGCAGCAAAACAGAGCTGGAAGGTGTTTAAGAGGTCTTCCACAGAGTGCAAGAGCTAGCAATTCCCAGGAACAAGAAATTGGGCAGGGAAGGCAAGAGACGAAGTTTAGATATGTAGAGATGGAGTGAGGAAGGCCAAGGTGAAGCTGAAACTGAACCTGGCAAGGCACACAAAGAATAACAGGAAGGACTTCTACTGGTACTTTAACAGAAAAGAGAGGCAGAAGAAGGTGTACTCCCCTTGATAAACAACAACAGTAAACTGATAACAATGAATGAGGGGAAGGACAAAGTACTCAACAACTTTTTGACTTAGCGTTCAAGGGAAACTTCTGTTCCCACATCTCTCTAGTGGATGGACAGAAGGATGGGTGGGAGAAAGCTCCGTCCCACACACAGATCAGGGTTGTGACCACCTGAGGAATGTGAATGTGCATAAGAGTACAGGGCCCAATGAGGCATACCAGAGTTCTGAGGGCATTGGCTGAGTAGTTGCCAAGCCTCTCTCCATGACATTTGAGAAGCCATGACAGCTGAAGTCCCAAGTGAGTGGAAAAACAGGAAGCATTTTACCCATCTTTAAAAAGGGTAGAAAGGAGGACCCTGAAAATTAACAAGTTGTCAGCCTCACCTCTGTTTTTGGGAAGATCATGGAACAGATCTTCCTAGAAGCTATGCTAAGGCACAAGAAGGACAGTGAAGTGATTCAGGACAGTCAGCACAAGCTTCACATCGCCCATAACACTAATTTAGAGAGAAAGACGGATTCAATGGGTGTTAGATGGAGAAGGAAGGGATTGGATGGTTGCATTCAGAGGGTAGTGATCAACAACCAAGTGGAAGGTGCTGCACAAGGGTTGGGGCAACCCCTGGTATCAGCACAGTCTTGTGGATGAAAAGAGCAAGAGCTGCCCTGCCAAAAAGGTCTTGAAGACGCTGGTGGTTGAGATGCTGGACATGAGCTGGCAATGTGCCTTAGCCAGTCATACCTGGGGCTTCTCTGACTCGTGCCAAACTTCCATTCACTGCATTTCTCTAATGAATTGAAGGATCTGACTCCAACAGTCTATTTCTTTCTCACACTCCCTGGTAGTCCTCAGCTTCTCCCCTTCCTCTTGAAGCTTTGCTACCAGGCTGAGCAGATCATCCACTTGGTCACACTGTATGCAAGTGTCATCTCTGCTGTCCATCCATATCAATGCCAGGCTCAAGCACGTCCCTGCAACTGAAGACTTGGACACCTGCATTCTTCTTGGGGAGCTCCATCTGGGTCACCACGCTGCTGCTAGCAATGGCTTTTGACCATGTGGAAATCATTACCCAGTCTGTTCTGACTGGGCAAGCAAAACCACCAGGTGTATTTGTCTCAGAAGCCAGGAGAGTGGTTGCACCCTTTTTACATGAACTGTACTGCAAAGTGCTGCGCCATGTCCTTCTGACACATGCTCTGAGACGTGTACGCTCCCTGGAGATATTCAAATGTCCCACAAGGGCTTCCAGGTCTGAACAGAGCTCTGGACTGCTGCTTGGGTGTCCCTGAGCAAAATGATGCTCACTCCAGACTTAACCTCTTCACCTTTGCTGCTGCTGCTGCCACTGGTGCCTCACTGGCTAGGTAGGTCATTCTTGAACTGATGTCATCATTACAGAGAAGCTGAGGATGTTTTAATATTGAAGCAAATCAGTATGGGAAGAAGACAAATCCGATTAACTGAGTATTTTGCATTAGGTCTTCTGGAATTATAGTTCAAAAAACAAGAAGAGGTGTGTCTCTTCTTAGTTTCTTTCACCTTTATGTTGCTTTAACAGAATAATGGGAAAACAAACGGGACAGATAGGATGTGTCAGGATGTACAGCCCTCCTATGGCATATTAAAGTGTCCAGACCTGGAAGAATGATACCCAAGTATCCCCAGTCTCCTGTCAGACCTAGAAAGCCATTATAGCTGTAGCCAAATTAAAATACTCACCTGAAAATACAAATTTTGTTGCTGCGTACAAATGGTTCACACATAACTGGGGACATTTTCATTGCAAAGTCACTCAGAAATTTGCCCAATTGTCCTATTCAAACAAAAACACATCACAGTTGTTTTTTCTTTTATGTGCCATATAAGCCAAAAGCCATGGCTTCACCTGTTTTTAAAACCTACTTTTTACACTTATCAGTTACGTGGTAGTTTTAAAGTGTAGGTGAAGCATCTGCCATGACTTTAAACCCTATTTATTCTCAGAGAAAATATGTTTCTTCTAAATCCTCTTTTGAAGTCTAATGTTTATTGACAATATTATGTAGTATCAATTAACAGTTTTATAGTAATTATAATAAGAATTTTTTCTTGTTTAATGACTACATTTCACTAAATTTAAATTTATTATAAGCTAACTCAACTGATAGTTGAAACTTCAACTACTAATGAATATTTTATGTAATAGAAATAATTAATATGAATATAATTTAGAAAGCCAATCTTCATCTTCATTAACATCTTACTGAGAATCTTTCCAGAAATTTTTTACAATGTAGAATTGAATTATTAGCCTAAAGATGCATTTTTAAAGGCAGAAATTTTCTAGAAAATTCAACCAGAAATGATCAAACATTACATCATTTGTTCTTAGTAGCTAGCTGTGTGATTTGAAGCCTGTCCAGGACTTATACTTCTCTTTGAAAATTCACTTAGTTCTCAGAAAAGTGAGAATACAGTAATCTTGCACTTTTAGTACTATACAACTAACTTTATGCACTTGCAAAATGCAAAGCAAGAAATCTGAATAATAACACAGACTGTGAGTCTGTAAGACCCTCTCATGTTCAGGTGACTTTTCTTTCTTTTAAAACACCCCAGTCTCTTCTACATTCTCTGCTCAGCCACAAAAAAAAAAAAAAAATTCTTGAAGGATCAGTCAATATTTCCAGGATGGATTTACCAAAGAGATCAACTCATGCACTGGGTTTGCATGGCCAAGTTTTGGTAGCAGAGGCTACTGGAATGGCTTCTGTGAGAATCTGCTGGAAGCTTCATACATGTCTGGCAGAGCCAATCCCTTGCGGCTCCAAAGATGGATGTGATACTGGCCAAAGCTGGGTCAATCAGAAATGATGGTAAGGCCTCTGTGATAACAGATTTAAGAAGGAAAGAAAAAGTTATTGCACAGTTGTGATTGAAGGCAGAAAAGAGCAGAGTGAGAACATGTGAGAGGAACAACTCTGCAGACATCAAGGTCAGTGGAGAAGGAGGAGGAGAAGGTGCTCCAGGCACCAGAGCTCAGATTCCCCTGCAGCCTGTGGTGCAGCCCACGGTGAGGCAGCTGTGCCCCTGCAGCCCATGGAGGTCTACAGGGGTGCAAAGATCCACCTGCAGGCCATGGAGGAGCCCCACGCTGGAGCGGGTGGATGCCTGAGAGGAGATTATGAGCTCATTGAAGGTCCATGGAGAGAGGAGCCCATGCTTGAACAGCCTGTCCTTGAAGGAGAGCACCCTACGGAAGAGTGACCCACACTACAGGTGTTTGAGAAGAACTGTTACCACGGGATGGACTCACATTGCAACAGTTCGCAGCAAGCTGTTGCACATGAGATGAATTCACGTCAGAGAAGTTAGCACTGAACTGCCTCCCATGGGAGGGACCCCACACTGGAACAGAGAAAGTACTCCTCTCTCTGAGCAGTGGTAGAGACAAACAAGTATAGCCCCCGTTCTCTGTCTCCCTGCTCAGCTGGGGGAGGACATAGAGCTGCGAAGGAGAGAGGGTGGGGTGTAAGGTTTTTTAAAGATGTTATTTTACTTCTCATTATCCTACTCTGATTTTGTTTGTATTAGATTCAATTCATATCTCTAATTACAGCCTGTTTTGCCCATGATGATATTTGGTGAGTGATCTCTCCCAGACGTTATCTCAACCAATGAACCCTTTTTTTATATTTTCTCTCCCCTGTCCGGCTGTGGAGGAGAGGGATAGATGGTGGGTGCCTGGCATCCAGCCAGCATCAATGTACAACATATTTTTGAAAGATAATTAAACCTATTATTATAGCACCTCTGAAAGACATGACCTAGATTAAAATTGGGTAGAGAAGGCCAAAATGGTCTATTCCTAGCAGCAAAGAATTCTACAGTACAGCAGAAGATCAAATATAAGGACTTTCAGCTGAGCCATGTGTTGCTCAGGCAAAAGAGCAGCAGTTACACAAATATTTTAATGTAATCACACTTTTCAAAAGCAAGTTGTTACATGGATGCAAATTTTCAGTATCTAGATAATTCTACAACTGTCAATAAATGTAAAAGATGAAAACTGGAATAATATTGAAAGGACACATCATCACTATAGATTTTCAACACAGTCAAAAGCAGTATTTTGTAAAAAGATTGGTTTCTAAAACTACTCAGAATGACAGAGAAATTATTGAGGCAAATAACAAGAAACTTCATGAAAGTCAGGCAGAAAACTATTGAGATTATTTTTGGATGCATTCCCTATAAAAAAATAAAAGAAGAATGCAGTCACAGCATTTCCCTTGAAATAAAATTGATATTGATGATTTTCCTAACTTCATTGAAAATCCTTTAACTGGCCAAAATGTGAAACAAACACAACCTAGTTTCTTGTCACCTGACAGGCAGCGTATTTAGGATTTTTGTCTTTTTTCTACAGGAATCTGCAGGACAGTCTTCATGACATAGAATTTTGGTAATAGTGTCATCAGAAAATGTGAGGGAAATGGTAAATGGTTGGACACTTAATACTCATGCAGAAGTAGTATTGATCAAAACACTAAGAAAAACCTCCTTCTAATTCTAAAATTCTAGACTTGCTCAACACCATCAAAGCAAAGAATAATTCACAGGTATGATGAAATACTAATACAGTGACAAATTATAGTAAAATTCTTGAACTTTGCTGTGGTAGTGAAAACAGAAACTGTTAAAAACACACATTTAATATACACCAGAAATACACCAAATTTCAAGGAAACTTGGAGCTTATGTCTAAATACTAATAAACCAGTGTCCTCTATGATTCCATACATTATAAAATACGAAAGCAATTTTGACAAATAATGAGAGGTATCCAATTTCTGCAGGATATTTTAGGACCACCAAGAAGCATACTCACAGAGGAACAATAGAGAATATATAAGATACTTGCATACATACATTATAAATTGGCAGTTTAAGAGAACATTACAGATGAAAAGAAATGCAACTGTAAAACATATTTGATCAGAAAGAAAAAGTTAAACGTACTGGCTACCAGGCTCTCTTTCCCTCCCTCTCTCTCTCCACACTTGCAGCTCAGAGGATTACTTTGGAAGTACATTCTTCAATGTTCACCTTTCAACAGACAGGATGTTGAAAAGGACCAGGAATTGGATGCACATATGATTCAGAGCGGAAATACTGCACAACTAGCACTTTGAAGAGAATTTAAGTTTGATATTCAACAGGATCCAGGCTTTATTTATAATGCAAAAGATATTTTAGGAATGTTCTTCTCTATATTCAGCATGTTATCCCCCTGTCTCCCAAGGTTGTTCTTCACCAAGCAAGATCTTCTCATCTTCCAGATGAAGATTTATCTAACTGCTGCCTCCCAATCGCCTGCCATTTCCACCTTTCATTCACAGCTGTGGAAATGAATGCCCTTGCCTCAGTAATCATTACCACTTTCTCTTATCCCTTCTCTGTGACAGCCAATTCTGTCCACCTATAAAGAGAGAAATATTTTTTTTTTCCATATCTCTAAAGACAAAAATCAGTAATTTATGCCAAGCCAGTAGGGACATACTTGGGCTTTTTTATGTAATGCTTATGCAAACCTTTCTCAGGTATTTTAATTTAGATTATAAATCTTTTATGAAACGTCTGGCATTGTTTTGTAAACTCTTGTCTGATCCTCCTGTACTGCAATCTGGAATCTTGCAAAAGCTGTATGCAGGTAAAATTTGGTGCTTTGACTATTTTGTGACTTCATGTATTCATCAAACAAAATAACCTTTTTCCTGTCTCTTCCTTTCTCAAATATTTCACTGTTTTGCCACTATGGAAGCATCTGATAGAGAAGTGGCATACCAGTGGTATTCAACATGTTCAAGAACAAAGATTCTTCGCAGCTTCACCTCTTCAAAACACAAAGCAGCTGAGGAAAAGGTTTCAGAAATTCCCCCCCATAGTATTTTTCAAAAATAAGATTAAGCCATCAATTCTTCCAAAATTGTATTAGAAATAGATTATCTTGGGTTTGGTGTGATTTTATTTCAAAGGCAGCAATTTCCTGTAATATTTTTGATGTGAGAAGTTTGACTTAAAATAATTGATTTTCTGACACTTTTTCAAATGACGAAGTCAGGATAAAGCATTGTATTTCTGCACTTTACAACTGACACTATGGCTTCTTCTGTTTTGGTACATTCATTTAAAAAAGAAGTTAAATGTACAATGAGATGCACTTTTATTTTTGGTGACACAACTTACATAAGTTATTTAACACTCGTTTTAGTATTATATCTGTACTTTAAAAAATACCTTAAGACTTAGAATCATAGAATGGTTTGAGATGGAAAGGATCATCTAGGATCACCTAGTTCCCTGTCATGGACATGGGCGTTTTCCACTAGATATGTTTGTCCCAAGCTCCTTCCAACCTGACTTTGAACACTTCCAATGGTGGAATATGCATAATATCTCTGAGCAACCTGCTCCAGTGCCTCACAACTCTAATAATAGAAAACATCTTTCTTATGCACAATCTAAACCTAAATCCCTTATCCTGTTACTACAAGTTCTGGTAAAGAGTCTTTCTTCACATTTTTTCCATGACCCTTCACCTATTGGAAAGCTGCAATAAAGTCTCCCTAGGCTACTTTTCTTCAGGCTGAACAATCCCAACTCTCTCAGCTTGTCTTCACAGAAGACCTGTTGCAGCCCTGTGATCATTTTTGTGGCCCTCCTCTGGACCCACTCAAACAGGTTCATGGCTTTCTTGTGCTGAGGAACCCAGATCTGAATGCCAGACTTCACGTGGGATCTCACTAGAATGGAGTAGAGGGGCAAAATCCCCTCCATCGCTATGCTGATCACGCTTGTTTTGATGCAGGTCAGGAGTCTCATGTCCAAGTTTTCATCCACTAGTATCCCCAAGTTCTCGTCTGCAGGGCTGTTCTCAATAAAGTCGTCCCTCAGTTCATGTTGATAAATCAATTATCTAAGTTTTATAATTCCCCAAATTTGCCTACCATAATATAAGAGCTGTTTAGTATTCACGTGTCACTTCCTCTAGGCTCATGAGTGGTGCATTCCCAAGGTCAAGAAAGTGAAAAAAAGGGACAGAAGACCAGCAGAGATGAACACAGAACTCCTGTCAAAACTTATTCTGTTAATTTCTGTGATGTAGGTATTTTTTTTGATGGAGGTGATTTTATTTTCTAAAACTTAGACCATTCAAATCTGACTTATAAACAACCAACAGAGTTGTCCCCAAATATTTTTTCCACTCCAAATAAGTAGGGTGTGGAGTAGTTCACTCAGCTGGACACTGCCATCAGGAAAAATACAAGCTATGCAATATATCAATGTCTATAAATTGAGCTGGCAATCCCAAACCAAACCAAACCAAACCAAACCAAAGCCACCTTTCCACCCCAACCTACAGAATCATGGAATCATGGAATTCTACTGCTGGAAAAGACCACCAAGATCATTGATTCTAGACATTAACCTTATATTTTCATGTTGCACTGGTTTTAAGACCAGCCGGAAATTAAACTTCAAATAAGCTACTGCCCTTTCCTCTGCCCCTTCTGGTAAGGGAGGGACAAAAGCAGAGATTGTGGGTTGAGGTAAGAATTTGCTGAAAATACAAAGCAGTGGAATAAGACACACACAGAAAACCAACATTAATTGCAAAAGTTTACAAAAACAAAGGTGTTTTACCCACAAAAAGGTGTTAACTGCTGGGAACAACAGAAGGATGGCAGACACTCCCCAAAGCCATCCATGTGGCTTCCCGAGACAAAGGGATTATGGTGACCGTTCCCCCATGCTCCCGACACAGCCATCAGGAATGAAGGCATTATGGCGACTGTTCCCACATGCCTATGACATGGTTGTCAGGAACAAAACCAAGATGGCGGAAAACAATGAAAAACTGAAAACAATGAAAAAACAATGACAAACACACCCCCCGAGAGGCAGGTTGTCTGAGTAGGGTGGCATCACCCCTTTGCTGAGCTCAGTTCCACACAGGTGCCTATGTCATTGCTACGACTGCTCTGCCATGCTGAAGGTTGGTTCCCACGGGTTGCTTCCACTTTTTGCACTGCTCTGCCATCCTCTCTTTTGGCTCAGCAGGGCTCCCTTTTGGCTTGTCTTGGCACTGACACCTTTGATCACTCTCCTGTGCTGGGGCAGAAAGCAGTCCCATTGAGCGCCAATTCCGTGCCATCCCAGCCTTGCTGGGCTCAGCTGCATTTTGCTGCTTTCTGTTCAGCACGACATCCCAGAGCCACACTGCCTCTCCTCAGCACCTTATCCTGCAGAAGCATCCCAGAGGAATGCAGAAGGGAAAGTCAATGGCAGCACAAAGGACAGGGTCCGCAGGTCTGATGCCAACACCTTCCTGCTGGAGAGAGAGAGAGGCAAAATGGCACACTCCTGGAGGGGTGCCCAGCTTTTCCTCCCAAATCTACAGCCCCTGTGATGATGGGTGTGGTGTAGAATAACAGCCTGGTCATGCCCACATGGTGCTAAGATCCTCCCCCTCCCTTCAACCAGGACACGTGTTCACCACTAAATCATGTCCCTAAGTTCCACATAGCCCCAGCTCCCTCAGTTGCTCCTCACAGGATGTACTCTCTAGACTCTTCCCCAGCTCTGTTCTCCTTTGGACATGCTCCAGCACCTAAATGTCTTTCCTGTTGTGAGGGACCAATAACTGAACACAGTACTTGTGGTATGGCCTCAGCAGCATTGAGTACAGAGGAAAAATCATTGCCCTGGCCCTGGTGGACACACAATTTCTGGCACAATCCAGGATTCCTTTGGCGTTGTTGGCCACACTGCTGGTTCGTGTTCAGCTGGTTGTCAAACAGTACCCCCAGATCCTTTTCCGCCAGGCAGCTTTCCCAAGACTTTACATAGGGTTGTGACCCAAGTGAAGGACCTGTCACATCACCTTGTTGAACCTCATTCATTGGCCTCAGACTATCAGCCCCGCCTGTCCAGATCGCTCTGCAAAGTCTTCTAACCATCCACAGTTCAAAACTCCCACCCAAGTTAGTGTCATCTGTGAACTCACTAGGGGTGCTCTCAATCCCCTCATCCAGATCATTGATGAAGATCCCAAGGGACTCTGAACAAGTGTCCTGAACAGGCTAAAATCTGCCCTCCAGAAGTTCGAGACAGACATTTTGTTGATCCCTTTCCTTACTTCACTAAGAATCAAAGATTTATCATTCCATGGCCACTGTGCCCAAAACAGCCTCAGACCACCACATCTCCCACAGCCCTTCTCTGTCTGTAAACAGCAGGTCTGGCAGGGCATGCCCTGGTAGGCTCCCTCAGCAGCTGTGTCAGGAAGTTACCTTCCACACTCTCCAGGAATCTCCTAGACTGCCTCATCTCCACAGCAGGCATTTGGCAATTAAGGAACATGGCATGTGTTCTGATATAATGTGATATAATGTATATCAAGAATATGTATTAGCCAAGGACAGTTAACCTTTGCTTCTGCAAACTCCTATTAGAAAAGAAGAAAAAAAAGTCCTACCAGAAACACCATTATTCTGATATAAAACTTTTCCAGTTGAAGTTATAGAAGAGAGAAATCTGATTTTCTCTCAGACTCCATATAAAGGATTTTTGCTTCTGTGAACATGCATTATTAGTAATTCCCTTATCTCTTTCTGCAGTCCTTAAAATCTCTTTACATACATGCTTTAGGAGGGTTTCGAATTTAAAGCCATTGGAATATATGTTACTAAGCCCGCTGGGATATGGTTTCTACGAGCTCACACATATACTTTTATGTAAAATTACTTCATTTACTGATATTTGTCAGTGGATTTGAAGTAGCTACTGCTTAAGCTTATATATTAAACATAGAAACAAAACACTTTGCACTCAGGAACCGATTTTTTTCTGAGTATGAGATGTTAACCTTTTTACCGTTGCTAGCAATGGACCACTACAGAGATAAGTCTTCACAGACTTCCTGCAACCTACATGATTTTAAAATTCAATTCTCAAGGGATAAGAAAATTAGGAAGCTTACTTACGAAAAAAAAAAAGATAACTATAGGGATGAAACCTTTAACAATATTATGAAGACAACTTAAAACAGTCTACAAATAACACAGGTCAGTGGAATCCACCACGGAAAAAAACCCCAAAACCTTGAGAAGAGGCAAATTCAATATGGCTAAACAGCAGGGTAAGAAAGATTAGAGGATAGAGGCCATGCTTCAATAAGTCCATATAACTACAATAGGAAGAATCGATCTGTGGCAGGTAAATATTAAAACATATTAAGGCTGTTCAAGAGTTTGTGATGTAGTCAGCAAAAAGAGTCAAAACTAGTAAGAGCTTTTCCTCCAAATGCTTCATGAGTGAAAAGCCTGTTGATAGAGCCAACTGTTCAAACTATAAAAGGAACAGAGAATAGAATATTGCTGTGGAAAGAGAAAAGTTGTTTTCTGTTAATTGCAGAAGAAATCTGGACTATTTGGAATATTCCAATGATGACAACCTCCCCCATGAGAGCTCATGCCCATAAGGTGAGCATCAAGGGAAGAGACTTTTTTTCCTCTTCTGATATATTGTAATTAATGGTGTCTCCTCTCATTTCCAATAAGAATTAGCAATAGACTCAGCATCTTCTCTTTCAGCTGACATCTGGCAATGTCTATCAATTATATTCTATTTTACCAGATCTATTGCAGGATGGCTGGACTCCTACCATCTTTTCCAACCTAAATGATTCTCTGAGTCTATGTTAGAATGCCCTTTCTTCTTGGTGGCATCATGGTGGTAATCTTGCCCATTGAAAGGTGTTGGCTTAAATCAGCATCTCTAATCTCAAATTTACAAAAAACATCAGAAAAATAATGTTTTCCATGCTTCAGCTGAAGCACTAACAACTCTGAGAGACTAAGAGAAGTTTGCAGCTAGCACTGTATTTTCACTGGTGTTTTACATCAATAATTGTTAATCGTATAGGATAATTTCTCCAGTAGTTAGGCAATTGCAAGCACATCAGTAAAACAGGATTTGGGTTGGGTTTTTTTTTGTCAGAAGAAAATCAGTCAAGTCTTCTCTTACTGTTTTCTGGGCTTTTCTCATTATCCTCTTCTAATCAGAAAAAAGATTTCTGTGCAAAACTCAGCTCCTGAACTTGGTACCAGAAGGGCCAGGTAGGTTTGCATGCATGAACTTCACCTAGCTACCACAAGCAAAATACACTTACTCTGTTCCATATCGGGGGTACATGCAGTTCCATGATTAGATATTTCTCCACCTGAGATGTGTTCATAAGGTTTCACCGGGAAGTGCTTGAAATAAAAGACCTACATGAAAAGATTTTCTTAACTCTGTTGCCTCTCCAACCAAAGAGGCTGTGTAAGGCCCACAAGGGACTTACATGTAAGGCCCACAAGGGACTAACATGCATGAAAAAACTTCATAAGGTAATCTCACATTTTCCTGAAAGTAAAGGCAATGCTAAACCAAAACACAAGTTTTAAAAGGCTCAGTATTGGATAGACGGCACTTAGAATTTTGCATCTATTCCCCAGAATCCATGAAACATGGAATCATGTGAAACTAAACCAAAACCCACCAACACCTGACTTAATAATTAACGGAAGACTTTTTCTGATTGGATGCTAAGGTATTACACAATGATAAGCAACTTTTAACTAGAACTTCCCAGGTTTCCTTAATGCGCCTTTGTTTCTGATACCAGACAAGTTACCCATTTACTACGATTTTGTTGGTGATTTGATGGACCTGCATTTTTTTAAGAGAAAGAACACAAAGGGGAGGAGAAGATGGAATGGTCTAATTAATTTTTGAGAATTTTAATAAGTTCTAATCTTATCTGGGATCACTCCAAAAACCATCTAAAACAATAGAAAGAATTCTTGAATTCAGTCATAGATGAATAAAGCCTTTTAAATATAAATCTTGACACTACTTTAATTATGGATCTTCTCTAGCACCTCCATGTAAAATAATACTTCTGTAAAATGGCTTTGTCAAGAAAACACTATCTCCTTTTTGATATACAGTGGCAAGCAACAATTAACATAATTACTCCCAGTTCTCATTATATAATTATGCAATTTATTGTATAAGTAATTAAAATATTGCAATTTAATAAATTGGAGATGCAAAACATATCTAATTTATATGCATAACTGCTCTAGAGTTTTATTGCCTTGTAGTTAGCTAAATTTTACTACAAATTGCAATAGGTTTACTTATTCATGTAGACGTTATTCACAACACTGTCAAACGTCCCAAATATTATTTACACTGAGCAATCAGAAGACTGTTTTAGAGAACCTTATGTATAACAACTATTTAAAATTCCTCCAAAAGTTAGTCTGAAAGTTATGTATAAATTAATACAGAGTTCCAATATCCACTGTTATATTTAAGCAGTTTCTACACATAAATTATTTGTATTTCAGCTCTGTGTTTGGTGTAATTTATGGTTTTATACTTAACTATCCTGCAGTGTTTCATCTTGTGTAAGATAATTTATATTTCAATGCATCTAGGGTGGTCTTCAACTGCAATATCTTTCATAGGATATTAACCTCAGAAGTGATAGTATGAAAAAATTTTAGTTTACCTGGTCTAATCCCTCTGATCAATATGACCAATCATAATAAATTTTAAAATAGTATGATCTTCTGTATACTGATGCATAGTCCAATTACAAGATTAATTTAGCAGGCTTTTGTATTCAAATAATTAGATTTTACATTCAATGTTAATTTTTCTTTGCTTTATATTTATTGGAATTAGCTAATTTTTCTTCTTGAATGAGGATGTATTCAATCTTTATTTCTCTTATTGATTTCACTTTCCCAAATGAAAGCGGACAGCAATTGAACTTATTTAATAAATGTACAGGATTTGCAAGCATTCTGGACAATGCAATTTACAATTTAAACAACCAAATTACTTTCTGACAGTCAGAATTTGCACACTGGTCAGACCACTAGTCTATTTCTTTATTGACCTCTCATCTGCAATGTACATGATCAGATCTATAAAGAAAAAAATTAAAATACTGTATTCAGTACTGTGTCTAGAAAAAAAGATCATCTGTAAATCAGTCTTGTCTTCATCATCACCCAACACTTCAAAGAATTTTTTTGCAGTTCTCAGATTTAGTTATTTCGTATTTACTTCAAACAATTTGATGGAAAAGAAACTTGGAATCAATCTCAGCAAATATACACAAAGTAAAAACTGATATGGTTACTTTTTGAGATCTGCAGTATAAATAGAAGAAAAAATATAAACTCTAATTTCTAAGTAAGTAAAGGAAAAAAAAGACACCTTTGCTCTCTTTTTACTGGTCTGTAAGAAATTTTGTAGTTTTTAAAGTACAAATACACATGCTGAACTGTAAGATTTTTTTTCTCTCTCCCAGCTTATGAATTTCCAACTATATATAGCAACCAATTCTGTATAGGATAGCATATCTAAATATACTACACAATACAATTTTAGATTAACTTACATTTTCAGGTCAAATTGGAAAACTATATGGATGGATATAAATAGATAGGTATTGATCCATGGCTCTGTATGCTGTAAAAAAATGAACACCAGTACTTTAATTCCTCATACTTGCATCCCATGACAGTGTTTTACAGTCAGGAATATTCATCTGAATATGAAAATATTCACTCCGAATAAAATCATTGCACATTGTTCCATTTCTTATCTAACTTTAATGTGATATTCTGCACCTTGAAGCCCTACAGATTCCTCTCTTATTGTTATGGCAATGATGTGTTTCAACACAGCATTTATAGAATTAAATATATACACTGGTTTGTATAGTCATTGATTCCATATTGTTAAAACAAACTTGTGAAATAGACATTAAATAGAAAAGTATTTAACAAATATATATTTCAAATGATATAAATAGTGTTCATAGTTCTCAGATTTTACTGGAAAAAGTATGTTATTGTAAGCTATAAGGGTGTCATTTTTTTTCCTTTAACTCAGCTTCCCCTATGGAAATGACATTATGACAATTTAGTATGAATTATTCTGTCATCACCTTATTATCCATATTCCTATGTATCTGCATTATTTTAATATGTAAAATTTATAGCAATGTGTTAGTCACAATTTAGGTGTGATTATTCAGTATTGTACGATTTTATAATGTCAAACTTAATTAATGAGATTCAGCTTCTGTAAAGTCTAGTGACTAAACAATTTTTACCATAACCATCGGCAAGTCTGCAGCATTGTAATGCTGAAGGCAGTTGAACAGGTATAGATTTATGCATGTGCAGGAGGATAAAAAAATCACCTTAGATTCTGCATTTCATGCAGGATCACAGCAGACCAAACCTTCAACTTTGCAAAACTGGAAAGATAAAGAGGACAAGCTAACAGACAGACTATTTATGATAGAGTGACCAGAACACAGTGCTGTGAATCAAAGATCAGAAAAGATAGAGCCTCATAGAAATACTTCCAGAATAAATATATATTTGTGTCTGATTAAAGAACAGGGTTTGTGAAACTGGCCATGCAAACAATTAAAGGCATAGGTAGCAAGCAATTACTATCTTAGCTACACAGACTAAATTGATGATCTCATATGTGGGAGCTGTAACATTACCTGTTGCTAAGGCAGAGGAATGTCATAAGAATGGAAGATCCTTATGTACACTTCTGATCTGAGTGGCTGGAAAATGGCAAATGTTGAACAAAATCAAAGAATCCTTTAGGCACAGTGAAGACCATAATGATCACTTTCCACCTTGCTTTCACTTCTCAAAGAAAATGTTGACCTTCAAGAGCAGTAGAGGCTATCGTAAAATCTTTCTTTTGTGTGCTTTCTTGAAATGTCAGAGGTGAAGTTACTGTTTGAGAAACAGAAGTTAAACGCAAAATGATTTTTGAAAGCAATAGAAACACAATGAGACTTTACAACCTAAATATCCATTCTGCATTGGATTGGAAATACTCAAATCCATTGTGATGAATTCTTCAAACTGGTCATCCTGTCTATGTATGATATATTTTAAATACAATTAGCACTTAAGATTAACTTTAATGCAGAACTCAGTTCCATATTTGTTCCTGATTTCTCAGAAATATATTTTCTACTTTTCTTTATTTAAACATAAGAGTGGTAAAAGTATAAATGAAACTAACAGTAATATAGAAAGGGTTGTGAACAAAAAAAAAAAAAGACAAAATCTGAGAAAGCCTGTATAATTAAAACAGACTGCTTTTGGATTATAATTTAAAATTGCAAACACACACAAAAAAATCTAATCCTAGTTGAAAATTTCTAAACACTGCAATATTTGTGATTATCAAAGTATCATAATCCTAGTAAGTACTTAAAAAAGAATAACATAAGGCATGTAAATTAATTGTTTTCTTTGTACTGATGTTTAAATACTATCTTAATGTATTTGATTTTAGTTCTTCTAATAATGAGAAAGGTAAAATTCTCTCCTCTTGGCTGTCCTTTGTCAATTTTACCTGCTTATCCTACAGCAATAGAGTTTCTGCAGTTCAGTTTGAGTTTCTGTGACTGGGTCTGATATTTTTTTATTCAGACCAAAGTGAAAAAGAGGAGAACTTTTTTTCTTCCTCATCATTCTCTGTGTGAAGCAGTACTAAAACTTTATTGTAGTTGAAGTCTATTTATTTTTAAAACAGTGCATGGAAGTGCATTGAGCTGTGCTTAAATTTGGTGTTTTCCAGTCTTAGGCATAAAAGTTTGGCCTTGAGAACATTTATATAATATTTCTTCTGATGTAGAGAAAGACCCTGAGTAGTGGACCTCAGTTGATATGTCCCTAGCATTTCTCTCCTCCCTCAATGTCATTCTCCCAGCTCCAACAGTATTTTCCCCCTACTGGTTCTAACTTATGTTGCAAAGAAGCATATTTGAAATATAAATTAAGAGGAAGTAGCAATTGCTTGTCTATTCAAAATTTAAAAATCACCCATGACTGATGCTGAACTGAGAATCAAACAAGAGTAAACACATATGCTGTTCAAACCTCGCTGTTTTTCATACTAAGTCAAAATTTATGTTGTCTTCCATGTGATTTGAGAGGAGACAAACTTGGTTTACCTTGAGTAGAGAAATGTAGAATGTACATCGTTCACAATTCAACACTTTGATACTTTACTGTCGTGGCAGCTTGTGGTGCTGGATGGTACAACCATCCAAAAATGTCTCCAAGGTGAACCTGCTTGTCAGGACCACCACACACACATGCGTACACGCACACACACACGGATAGCTCCAGAAAATGGGTCGACGACAAAGAGACAGGAAGGGTCTTCGTATGGGGTTCCATGGAAGGAGGTTTATTGCAGCCACTCACGTGACGGGGTCCAGGGTCGAAGACACATAACATTGGAGCATCCAGGTTTAAATACGGGAGCGGAGGGAGCATCAGGAACCAATGATCTGAGGGCATGAGGGCAGTACACAGGTGGGGCCAGGGTATGGGAGCCAATGGGAAAACTCTGAGGGAGTGGCGATGGGGCAAGGGCCAATGGGGGGAACAGGGAGTGGAGAACCTTCTTGGGCAGGGACATATGAGGTAACAAGGGGCGGGGAGGCCAACAGGCCAACTGGGGAAGCAGAACTGCAATATGTTACCATAACAGAACAAAGCATCCTGGGGGAAGCCTTTTCTGTCACCCTGACCTGGGGAGGATCTCTGATCTTAGGGAGTGTCCCACCAGTGGACTCTCTTTGTCCCTTGTTCTGTAGGCTCACCAGCCTCCATACTTTACCATAAAATATGAAAAACGTGGTAAGACAAAACAGAGAAGTTATATTGGTTTTAACTTCCAAGGCCATGGGGTGGGAGGGCAGGGATGGGGTCTGTGAGGAGTGACTGGTGCTGCGCAATGCTGGACACAGACAATTCACCTGGCTCCAAAAGAGCCACTGCAAGTCTCAGCTGGGACCCTCAGCCAAGCTGGTGTGTCTGTATGAAAATATCGGCAAATCCCTGCCCATCAGTGTGAGGAATGAAGAAAAATAGATGCGTGAGAAAGAACCCTGAAGGCACCAGTCAGATGAAGTAGGCGAGGAACAGCTTCAGACATTGGAGCAGGTACCCACACTGCAGCCTCTGGAGTACCACATGTTGGACCAGGTGGATATTTCCTAAGGTGCTGCTGTCTGTGGAAGGCCCCTGCTAAAGCAGGGGAGAAGTGTGAGAGGGAAGGATCAGCAGAGAGGTCATGTTATAAACTGACCACAATCTCCATTTCCCATCCCCCTGTGCTGCCTGGAGGAGGGAAGATTGAGAATCTGGGAATGAAGAAGAGGGAAGCTGAGCCTTTGAAGAACTAGGGCGTGAGAGGGAAGTGTTATAGTTTTTGGTTTTGATCCTTGTCACTTGACTCAATTTTAGTTTATAATAAATTAAGTTAATTCTCCCAAGTTCAGTTTGTTATCCCTGTCACAGTAACTGGTAGAAGATCTCCCTGTCATTACTCTGACTTGTCAAAGCTTTTTATCATATTTCCTACCCCTGTCCTGCTGAGGAGAGGGAGTGAGAGACGAGCTGAGTGGGGGTTTGGAAGCCAGCCAGCATTAAAGGCCTGTAAGATAAAAACTCCTGTTATCTGTGTGTTTTGTGTACGTGAAAATTCTACTAAAACAGATCAGAAAACATATAGAAATCCCTAAATGTATTTGGTATAGGTTTAATACAACTACATAATATTGGTTTGCACAGAATATTTTATCCCACCTGTTCTATACTATCATTTTAAATAGCAAAAATATAATCCAAATTATTTTTAACATTTACATACTTGGTGTTATTCACCAGAAAACAGCACCTGCATTTCAATGTTATTAATACGTAGTGGCAGTTTTGAACAATACGTTTTCTTGCATCAATTATATGAAAAAGGAGGAAATGTCCACTCTTTCACAACCTATTGTAATTGGCTTGAATATTTGTTGATTTGGTAGCTTATTTTGTTAGATGTTACTGAAGATAAACAATATTAGATGTTTTCAGAGGGAATGAGGAGGAATTTCCTTTTTAACACTGCTACTCAGAATAACTTTGAATGAAATCTCTGCAATACCACTTTTCTACATTTTGGAAGGGAAATGATGCCAGAAGACATAACCTCCAGAGCATATAACAGAGTCTTACAATTTCCCCCAAGGTTCATATTTTGAGGTAAATTAATATTTACTTCACTCTGGAGCACCACTTCCTCAAAAGTAATGCCTTTATAGCTACGTGCTATTAATGAGAAAAAGGCATAGTGACCTTTAAAAAGTAGGGAGATAAATTTTCCAGCTTTGGGAATTAAGCTCAGAGAAGTAAACTTTAAATGCAGCTATCACCTGTATGTTTTATTCAGAATAAACTTTTATCTAATGTTTGCTTTCATTATTCATTTTGCATGTTTCCTGATAGTGTGACTAGGAAGTGTTAAATTTGGTTCTAGACAAAATTTTCAGGAAATGCAGCTGCATTTGCTGGCTAAGAGTGCGCTCATCAGCACACATGCTTAAGTTCTTCACAAAAATAAATGTGCGAGGCCATTCCGTCATATATTTTCAGCTACACCTCACTATTCAACTCTACCAATTGAGATAAATTGATTGCAAACGTAAAAATGTACAAAGACTTTTACTTAGAATTTCTAGCTTTCTTTTAAAACTTTTTACTTCTGTGCTACCTTTTCTTTACAGATCAGTCTAATTTCTGGCAGTATGGCAAGGCATTTTTAAAGAGTGTAATGAAAACTTACACCCTTCCTCCTTCTAAGTTATTCCACGTAACAACTGACCCTCAGAAGATTTCTATCTATTTGCAATAAAATTGGAGACTTTGCAATTTATGTATTTTGTAGCTCTTATTCCCATATTCAGTTTTTGCTATGGTGTAAGGAAGCCCACCCCAAATGACTCACACATTTCGTACCATGATGGGTTGACCCTGGATGGATCCCCTATCATTGCCCTCCTCAGCTGGACAGGGATGAGAAAATATAATGAAAGGCTTACATGTGTAATAAGGACAAGGAGTGATTGGCCACCAGTCATTGTCATGGGCAAAACAATCTACTCAGAGAAATTAAATTCTTTCCAATCAAATCAGAATAGGGTAATAGAGAAACAAAATAAAACTTTATAAAAACATGTCCTTCAGCCCTCCCTTTCTCTTGGGTTCCACTTCTCTATCTCCTTCTCACTGTGGCCTAGGAGAACAGGGAATGGGGTCAGTTCATCATATATTGTCTCTGCTGCTCCTCCGTCCTTAGAGGGAGGACTGACTACACTTTTCCTCTACTTCAGCACAGTGTCCGTCCCACAGGACATAGTCCTCCACAAACTGTAATGTCAGTCCATCCCATGAACTGCAGTTTTACATGAAGTGTTTCAGCCTGAATCCTGTCCATGGGGTACAGGATTTCAGGAACCTCTGCAATGTGAGCTCCTCTCTCTGTAGCTCAAGGGTCCTGCCAGAAGCCTGCTCCAGCATGGGCTTCCCATAGGGTCACATCCCCCATTGTACATCCACCTGCTTCAGCATGGAGTCCTCCACAAGATGCAAGTGGATATCTGTTCTGCCATTGGGTCCTGATGGGCCACAGGGAGACAGCCTGTCTCACTATGGTCTGCACTGGAGGCTGCAGAGGAACATCTGCTCTGCTGCCTGGAGCAACTCCTGCCCTTTCCTCACTGACCTTGGTGTCTGAAGTGCTGTTGCTGTCACACATTCTCACTCCTCTCTTCTCTGGAAACTGTTCTCCAGCACATTATTGTTTTTCCTTCTTAAATATGTTTACACAGAGCAGCTACCGTTGTTGCTGATGGGCTCAGCTTTGGCCAGCTCTGGATCTGTCTTAGAGCTGACTGGCACTGACTCTATAGGACACAGGGAAAGCTTCTGGCAGCTTCTCAGAGAAGCCACCCCTGTAGCCTTCCACTTCCCAAACCTTGCCACAAAACCCCAATACATACATTTAAACATACATTTTGTATTGTCCGTACCATATTCTGCAATCTCTTTTTCATATTTCATGATACCAGATATTTTGAGCATTTCTTCATGGGAATGGAAGAGCTGAAAATACCATAGGAGACCACAGATGGAACAGATTAGCATGAAGGTTTACGTAATTCTCTTGTCGGCTGGAAAGAGGAAATTTTCCTGACCACACTTGTTTCGGTTGCTGTACATTCGAAAAGCTTCCTCCCCAAAATGAGAAGATTAACCTCATCTTTCTTGCCTTGAACTTGTTAGGCATAATCCACCCATAGATTTGCCTGTTCAGACACTGTAGAAGCCCTGATTATCTATTTAGAAAGACAGTGTTAAGCATCACCAGTATGTCATTGACCTGTCATACGGTACCATTCTCACATCTCCCTTATAGAGATGTTTAACAAGGAGTATTGAGTGAGGAAGGCTTCTGCCAGTCTTTTGTCAACAGGATGCATGGGGGTATTGCTAGGCACAAGGTAGGTAAGAAACTCTAGTCTTATCCATGTTAATAGTCAAAGCCGTGCTTTGATTGGCATTATGTAGCTTAGCAGTCCTATTGAAGCACTCCAAACCCCTGATAATCCCATGGGAAAGAGCCCTATGGTGGAGTCAAACCTGTAAATGCTCACAGTCATATTTCTCAATATTTAGTCATTAAAGTAATAAACCTTTGGTCATTGACATTATAACAACTTAGAGGAAAATGCCTATATTTTTAATACATTACTTGCTTTTGCTGGACTACTACAATGTTCTTACTGTTAAACCACAAGATGCAGTGGTACACAGTTAGATTGGAAGTACAGAAAATAAGATGTTGAAATAGGAAATAAACCATTGATCATTCTTTACCAAAATGGAGTAAAAATTAGCTAAGCTTTGTTCCAGAAAGGCTTAAAAAGCATAAGTTTTGGGGTTTTTTTTTAAATTATGGTGGCTGTTATTATTATTATTATTATTATTATTATTATTATTATTATTATTATTATATTTTAATACTACTAATAATTTATTAAACACCTTGTTCTTAATTAAAAGAGCTCATATCAATGTTGTTGGTTCAGATATTATTTTTGGAAAAGACACTGTTGTGCCCTTTTCTACAGATGTCCAAATGGCATTTATAGGTATAAAAACCTGCCCACAGTTCCTTTCAGACTAGTTCAAATATAAAAAATATTTTCTGCATATATTTAGAAGTGATTTGTATTAACGTCAGGAAGTCAGTCTTTTGCAAAACTAGTATAAAATTTCTGCCATATAAATTTAAGAAAAATTTATATCAGCAAAGATGTGACCCATTTGTGAAGATCTACATTATCATTTCTTTTGACTTATAAAAAATGTTTTATTGATCTTTTGTTTGGTTGGTTTGGTTTCATCTCTGGCTTAATGTTCAAGCTCAATGTTGAGCTCACTTCAAGCTTGATGTTTTTCAGTGAAGAAGAATTTAAAAAAAAATAGATACGATTTATTTTTATTCACTTTTTGAAAAATGTCACAATACAGGAGGATTTTGTCACTTATAATGGCTCATCTTCCTCAATGAAGGCAAATTGTTCTTTCTTTGAACTATAAACAGAAAAGAAGGTGGAGCAGTGACAGGTAACCTGAGAGAAATATAAAGACATTAGCTGGATGTGCAGATGAATGCATGGCTTGGAAACCAAAATCTACCTCAACCGAGTCTGACACAGGATGCTGAAGACAACTAGAAAGACTTCTCTAAATCCAGAAGTGGTAAAGAGAAGTCTGGGGAAAATGTTGGTCTTGTTGATAAATGAGGCATGAAGCCCAGTGACCCAAGACACAGGAAAAGGCTGAAGTGCTGGACACTGTTGTTTTCTTGGTCTTTATGAACAAGACTGGACATGGGAAATCCCAGACCGGGGGGAGGTCTGTAGCACAGAAAATGTACCTTGGGTGAATGAGGCTTGGCTCAGAAAATACTTGAGCAAGCTGGATGCACATTAAACCCATGCACCCTGAGGGAATGCACCCATAAGTACTGAGTGAGCTGGTTGATGTCATCATGAGGCCACTTAGAATAATCTGAAGTCATGGCAAATGAGAAAAGTGCCCAAAGACTACAGAAACAAAATGCTCCTTTTCTCTTACAAAAGTCCAAGAAGGAGCATCTAGGGAAATATGGGCTGGATCTTTGAGAAAGAACTCAAATCATTAATATTGGGTAAAAATGCCAGGCACATTTCCAGTCTGTTGAGACCAGCAAAGGGCCACCTACATCATGAGAACAGTTGGGGCATCTGCCTTCTTGGCTGGATGGCTGTCAGGGGTCAACTATCAGCACCCCTATGATGGCACTGGGGACAGGCTGTGACAGTCCCTGCCTCACTGCTTTTCAGCAGCCAAGGCTCTGAACCTCTGCACGTGGTCCAGGGCTCTTACAGCTGTATACACATGCAGGCTCCAGCAGGTCTCATCACCCCACCCCTCATTACCCGAGGCCTGTTCTCCTGTTCACTACACCCTCTGCCCCCATGCCCTGTGGCTCTGCTGTCCTACCAACCTGCACTGCCCAGTTCAGACTTGCTACAGCAGTGCCCAATTCCTTCCTCCTGCCTGGAGTCATGACTTGGTGCTGCTCTCTGCATCACCACAGGGCTGTGCCCTGGCAGGAGCCCAAAGAAGTTCAACGAAGTACAAAGGTTTCATTTCATCTAAAGTGCTGCAACAATGTGTCCTTCATGTTGTCCTGCTTCTGTGTTCTCCTGCTATCTAAGCCCTTTGACCAGCTGCCAGGCTGCAGGTCCAGAAGACTTGTACATCTTTCATCTGCTGTAGACACAGGTCATGCTGACAGTCCAAGCCCTGCTGGGTCCTCCCACTGGTGCCTTGTTGGAATCCAGAATGCAGAGAATATCTCTCTGCCTGTTTTGAAGGATTCTATTCCCCTGGACAGCACTGTCTTTGACCTTCGCCCATGGAGAAAATTACCTACCCTTTGGGAAGAGTTGGAATCTACACTGGTGTGAACTAAATGGTAGAATGTTATGTAAGATTATCACAAGGTGAAACTTTAAGGTCTTTGGGTTTGTTAATATAGTAAATACATAAAAAGTAAGAAACTTCAAAATGGAGGATTGTTGTTGTTCTCTAGGTTTCTTCTTCTTCTTCTATTCCTCCACATTCTGCAGTAGAAGTAGCTTAAGGTGATTGCATAAAAAATTCCGCAGTTCCTGTGTACATGATAGAGTGATTTATTGAACATTGGTGGAAAAGTGAAAATATCTTTCGTTTTAGGTTTTAATTGGATAATTTACCTTTAAAAAGACTGTCTAATCTTGATAATGCGGACTTCTCCTGCGTTCTCTGCCCTGTGCTGTCTGAGCCACACAAGTGACTCTCTTTCTCTGATAAGACTTAATAAACAACTATCTGAAAGCAGAGACTGAAGAAGTTTCTGTTCGCCTCCTGAATTCCTGGCAAAGATGCTAAAACTCTCCCCCATCAAGGGAGACATTAATTAAGGCACGGAATGTGTCAGTGCCTCTTTCCATGGGTAGCTTCTTTATGATATGAATCAGATCCGCAAGGAGTCTCAATGACTGGTCTATAGGTAAATTTTCAATAGCTGCCATACTTCACGATTACAGAAAAGCCAAGGATTGCTCAATTCAGTTTTTCCCAGAAAGAGAAGTAAGATTATATTTTCAAAATCCATTGCTATTGGACAAAGTCCATTTTTATGGAACATTAATGAATGGCTAGAGCTTATGTATAACATTTCCTGGAAACATTACACAAGTCCAGCTAGCAGACTTAAATCAAAAATGTCAGAAATACTGTATCAAAAATATTGTGGCCAGCAGGTCCAGGGTTGTTTTGTGCTTGACACAGGTGAGGCCACACCTCTGAGCGCTGTGTCCAGTTCTGAGCCATACATTTCAAGAAGGCATTGAGGTGCTGAAGTGTGTCCAGAGAAGGGCAACAGAGCTGGTTATTCATATAACTAGAGAGTAAGTTGCATGAGGAGCGGCTGAGGGAGCTAGAGTTTAGTCTGGAGAAAAGGAGACTCAGGAGAGACCTGATTGCTCTCTACAACTGCCAGAAAGGAGGGAGTAGCAGGGTGGGGGTCAGTCTCTTCTCCCAGACAGCCAGGAACAGAACAAGAGGAAATGGCCTCAAGCTGCACCAGGGGAGGTTCAGGTTGGACATAAGGAAGAATTTCTTCACTGACAAGGTTTTCAGATATTGGAACTGGCTGCTCAGGGAGGTGGTGAAGTCACCATCCCTGAAGGTATTCAAGAAACAACTGGCTCTGGCACCTAGTGCCATGGTCTAATTGACAGGATGCTGCTCAAAGTTTGGCTCAATGATTACGTATGTCTTTTCCAACATAAATGATTCAGTTATTCCGTGATTCTGTGATAAAAGCCACCTCAGGTGCAGCTGTATTTTATTATTTGCAGACTACAAAATTGAAATTATTTACTTCTCTTAATCAGTAGTGGAATAAAGCCTTGCTACTAATTCTGTATAAGAATATTCAGTAAATTACACATTTTACCTTGAAATTGCCCAATGACATGCTTTATTTCACTAAATAAAGCCCTATTGTACCCAATGCCACCTGGGTTTTTGTCCATTGCAGTGATTTTTCTTATGTAAATTATTTTATATTAATACAAAATGTGCCAAAAGTAGAGCTGATTTATTAAAGAAATTAAGTAGAGAAATTGGTATTTAAGTTGCTTTTCTGTGCATTACACTTTAATATGCCTAATGATGTCAGCTGTATGGCTGACTAATCTGTAATTCTGAGCAACTGCTGTATCATAGAATCATAGAATCATTTAGATTTAAAAAGACCTTTATGGTCATCGAGACCAACTGCTAGCCTAGTACTGCCAAGTCCACCACTAGAAATAAAGATGAACAGTAGAAACAAGATTTATATATATTTGGGTATGATTTCATTGAAAAACATTGTTTTATAATGCAGTGACCTGCAATAAAAGCCTCATACTTTTTCTAGCACTTTTACCAAAAGCAAATAGTAATAGAAACTTTGTGAAATGTAAAACAGATGTGTGCATTTAAACACACTGAATTTACTTTCATGAGATCTGATAACTTACTTGCAGTGTACCATTCTACCATGGAGAAAGACAATAAACTGGTTCATTCTAATGAACATGACCTTGCAGAGTCAAAAACTATATTGCTTGTTTGGAATGCTATTGTTAATATCACAGATTTCTCCACTTAACTACTAAATGTAGAAAATAGTTCCCAGTAAAGCAAGATTCATATTAACCTGATTTGCAGATCTCTCTAGAGCTCAGTATATCTTTCAATATTGCACATTACAGTTAGTGCAGTACTACATTAATATTTAAAAATAATTGAAAATAATTCAGACCACCTACAGAACTGAATATAAAGTAGTTCTCAAGTGCTGATATAGCTGATATATATTAGTAAAAATTTTTATTTTTATTCCAAGAAGATGTCTATAAAAATATTCTCACAAAGAACATTGAACATGCTGGAAAACACACTAACTGATATACTTGAGTATAATGAGGACATGAATTCAGTGGTTTACTGCATAGTTACCAAGAGAAAAGCTGCAGCATAGAAATGTTACTAACTAATTATGGTTGTTTCTAATGGAGACATTGCATTGTCACTGATAAGTAATGCATATTTTATATCATGTTGATAAAACAATTGATTCATCTCACCAGCACCCTCATGTTACTTGCTGTTATACTCTAGGATAACAAGTGTCTTTCTATTAACTACTGAATATTCAGAAAAACATCTTGAACAACTTTAATTAAAATGTTTTAATTGCCTATGAAAACGTCTAATGAAAATTACTATTGTGACAAGAGCAGCCAAGCCTTTCATTCTGTGATCATACAGTTTTTCTTCATGAACCCTTTTCTTGAGGAAGTATGGAATTGATCTAATTGCTAGGAGTGGAAAGGGTTAATAGGATCTCAAAAGTAAATTTTTATTGCGAAAAAAACTGCGTCACTATTTATTGATTCCTTCACACTAGATTGCTGGCAATCAAAATTCAATTAGAATGGAAGCATATGGTTGCTAATATGCAGGTTATGGAATTTTTTCTTAATAAGGATTTTGACAATGAAACCATCACACGTGGGTGGGTGGAAATGCGGAATTCTCTAACCTTAGAACTAACGACTTAGATTGTGACATATTTTCTGTCAGAAATCAAGGTATTTAAAAAATAAAAGCAGAGATAAGATTCCCAGTTGGGATATGTCCCCCACAGAGGATTAGGCAGTGTGCAGTCACTGAACTCATATGACTATAAGTTTTCAGAATGCTGTTTCTTCTCATAAGATTTCCACGAGAAACATCTTGTGAGGGATAACAATTCTCTGAAAGCTTTGAGTTTCATCTGCAGATCAAAACTCCAAGTTTTAAGCTCGTCATTTAAGTACTTGAAAGTTTGGCTCAATTTCAGTAACTACCAACACTGCTATTCCTTATGCATCTATTAATACTAGTACTGTGTAAGTAATGCAGGTTTATTCTAAACCTGGTATCTACACTTCACTAAAAGTTGATCTCTGTTTTAGCAATTTCTTGTTCAAGGTTAGGAAGGTATTCATCTTTAATAAAAGGAAATCTGAGATTTCCTGGATTTTATGCACAGAAAATAGAAAGAGTGAAGGTTGTATCATGCTAGTTTTATTTTGGCTTTGCATACTGGTATATAAGCAACCTAAAATTCAGTAAGTAATAAAAGAGAAAGCCAACTGCTTCCCTTTCTCATTTGTGTTATTGCCTCTGTGTCCTTGCCACCCACTAATAAAATGAAGTTTAAGAACAGAACCAAGACTGGAAAAAAAATGTAGATCAAATGAAGTCTGAGTTGCCTTGGTTTCAATTAATATTTTGAAAAACAATGTTTAAAAATGTAAACAGCATCCAAAGATGTCACCTAAAGAATATAACTGGGAAAATTACTTTCTGTGTATTGTAAACAACCATTTCCTTTCAATTTAAGGCTGGTTTGTGGTTACTCTTGTCCCTTACATCAGCCTAACTACTTGGCATATTTCCGAAGAATTGAGATTGAATCACAGCTGCACTGTTCAGACTTTTTCCATGTTGGCAGACTGCATCTTCAAATTGCTCTTTCCAGATAGTTGCTTATGGAAGCATTTAAACAGGCTATGAACTTTCATGAGTACAGAATGGAAGACGAGTTAACTCGTTAAAGAAGAGAGATGCTGTTTCACAGGCAGAGACTGAATAGTGGCTCTCACAGCAATTTTGAAAGCTCTGCTAACCCTGCTCTGTTCTGTGCCATCATGCTCTAGGTTTACAGTGCCCTAATTCATTACCAGTTTATTTGCCCAACAAAAATTTCTGACATGGGTCTCCCATTGGCTGGCACTCTTGATAATATTAAATGTCTGCTGCAACACTAGCTAATATGGTCTTCAAATTTTTGTCTGAGTCTTGCCAAACTTCACAGAGGGAAAGACGTCAAAACCATTCATGGATTCCCTTTAAATCAAACATAATGCACTACTTCAGCAAAATATTCTGTGTTTATTATGGTATTATCCACAGATCTTTTACAAACTGTAATTTTTTTTTTTTTAAATTATGCTATTGATGTCCACAGCAGTATAAATGACCATAAATCCCTAAGAACTTATGAGCTTTTCAAAACTAGAAATTCCCTGGAACTTCGAGAGCTTGTAGCACTGTATTTCTGAAAAGTTTTACAACTAATCCTCTAAAGCTGGTACTTGTGGGTATGCTGCTGCTAGGTATCTCTTCTTGTGATCTGGGAGTTGAAGTGTTTACCTGATACTGTATACCAGAAGCCTTCAAGATCACCCACAGTCACCCAGAGGTTACTTAATTCTTCAGACCCTTGTGATGGTATATTCTCTGGCTTGTTTTCTAATAGAAATGCACTCTATTTCTCCAGGTCATCCTTCTAAAATTATCAAATCCTTGAATTATAAGAACCCTTCTCTAATGCAGTTATTTCAAATTGCAAATAATCCCAAATTAAGACAAATGTCATAAATATATACACTATTTATCTGTATTATCTAAACCATACAGCATAGTTCAAAATACTTATAAAATTCTTAAGCAAATAAGCAAAACAAATTCCACAGCTTAAGTGAAGTTACAACAGAAATGACTCTTCCCTTACTGAAAAAGTGTCAGTCATGATTTCTACTTGGATGTAAGTAACTTCACTTCACGGAAATTGGATCTAATCTCGACAGATCCTACAGAGGGTTTGAAGTGATAATCATCCATGACAAAAATACTTTTTTTCCCCTTTGTTCCCCCTCTTAGTTAGAGGAGATGCTTTTTCTCTTTTTAATTAAATTGTTTATCTGCCATAGTTAATTATACATTTATCATATCAAGAGTACTTGCTTCCATTTCATCTCTCAAAAATGCCCCATTTTTTTCTAGGAGGTGTAAAATTCCCTTTCCCCCTTTCATTACTAATTAGCATTCTTCATGTAATTTTTTTTCACAAGATCTTATACTCAGTATCCATTTGTAGATTAGACAAATATATGATCCAAGGATTTCCTGCTGATTATCTAATGCAATAAGAAAAAAACCCACACCAAACCAAACCAAACCAAACCAAACCAAACCAAACCAAACCAAACCAAACCAAACCAAACCAAAC
>VZTI01004880.1:297068-332718 GCA_013397865.1 Struthidea cinerea
AGAGAACCAAAGCAGATACTGTTACATTCCATTCAGAAACTGACTCTGTGCTTCTCTTCCACTCATTAGCAAGAGACAAGAAATTAAAATTATTCGTGAGTAAGTTAAAAGGTTGTGGGATTTTCTGTCTCTCAACTAGAACATTTTCTTACAGTTAGCCTTACAAATATGTGGAAGCGAAATAGTTATTTATGGTTAAACTTAAAATTCAAAGGTCAACTCAAATGATTTTGAGGTTTTTGCTCCAAAGAATTAAATGAAACCCAACCAAACAAAAAAAACCCCAATACATACAATCTGAAGTTACCCTGTAGACACTGTTCTAAGGAGGAAACATAGGCTATCAGTATAAAATATCATTTAAAAAGCAGCCTGGAAACCAAATAAAAATATTAAGTAGCTATCATCCTTATTTTAAAACTATGCACTTAAGCTGAATTTTCAAGCCTTGCCTGAAAACTTTCTTATTGTCTTAAAACCCATTCTTGTTCATGCCTGAAATTTCCATCCCTGGCCGGTGCTGCTCCTGTGCTTATAGTCAGATGCTCCTGCGTCTATGAATGGTGGAAATGAAACACTCTTGTAAAGTCAGCTCTTGTGAAACATGTCTGACCACTGTCAATATATGCATTTTCAGCCAGCCCTAAAAGCACTCTTCTGCCCACCACACAGAAAGGATTAACCCAGATCAGGGAATATCCACCACAGGCAGAAAGTATAATTCCATACCTATTTGGCATGCCCCCTGGAGTTCAATTCTCCAGGCTGAATGCCATGTCTAAAAATGTCACAGTTAAGGGACCTGTTAGAGTCAAAGAGGACGTACCCAAGGATTGAGTCCCTAAGGAATCTTATACAGAGCTGGGCAAAAGTAAAAGACATTTGGCATAAGAAGTCTTTAACTATTAACCTTAAATTGCAAAATGCATGGAGAGAGTCATGGTGGCTATTAACTCTCCACAACGGCATTGGGATTAGATACATGGAGGTACACAACCTGGCCCACTGCTCTAGTACTGCTCAGCAGTGAAGTCCACATTAGTTAGATTATACTGAGATGGGAATTCTCAGTTCTAGGCTGTCTGTTCTGCTTCAGCATATTCCACGAGAGGCACTGCTCATTCAGGAGATCCTAAATGAGGGAGAATCAAGCTTGGTGGTGGGATCAGGCCTGAAGTCAGACTCTAGCAAGTGAAACTCCTTGGTTCCTGCAAATCAGAGAGAATGAAGAAGGTGATATATACATGCCTTAGGGTGAGAATCTGGCTGAACTGCACAGAACTAGGAAGGAATTTTGGCATGAAACTGGCACTGCAACAGGAAGACATTCTTTCACAGCACGTGCAGCAGGTAGATCAGCATCTGTCAAAAACTACATGTGCACAGCAACAGAGCAAGATGTCTTGTCTTGTGTGTAAGTGCTGATACAGTGGATTATGGGTATGCATGGCATGGAAGAGTCTCCTGGGCTTTGTTCATCCTGCTAGGGTGACATGGCAATCACTTCATCCCTATGTAGTACAGGCTCAGAGTGTGGAAGAGGTAACAATGAATGAAGGGAAGCTTCTTCCACTAACTTCCAGCAGGGAAACTTTGGTTCTCCAGAGTGAGTGTGGAAAACAAAAGGCCCATCCGGATCATGAAGCACGGTGGATGTAAGAAATGGCCACGTGTTAAGTTACAGCTGTAGTAGGCAAGCAACACTTGTCATGATACAGAATATGGGCAACTACACACCTGAGGCAGAGTTTGTGGGACATGTTTTGAGCAATGATGGATGCCTGTTAGTTAGATCAATCTTGTTATATCAGTGTTGATATCCAAGGCCAGGACACAGTCCCAGGTCATTTCATTTAGAGACACAATAAGTGTATTTTTTCTTTCTTCTGGATGAACCCTAGAATTATATTCGTCCTGTTCACAGAGCAATATCTCTCCCATGGTGACAAACTAGATACACAGATAATGGCAACTGAGTTAATAATGACTAATAACTGTAGGCATAAGTACTGGCCTCATGCTGTAAGAGCTTCTTCCGTAACTCAAAGACAACCAAAAAATCAGAGAAATAGAATTTCATGAAAACAACTGCCACTGATTTTGGAAGTCATACAAAACACTCAGTCACTAGACATGGATTCAGCATGTGAATTCCATATTTCCTCAATGGAAATAATTCATTAATTGTGACAAAGAATACTGCAGACAAATTCTAACCTAACACATATTATAAAAAAAGGAAAATGTTAACAGTGAAGGTGACAGAACTGCATACCATATTTTATTCATGTAAGAATTTGTATATTTATACTTTCCTTCATATACATATGCATGTGATTGTAGGAAAACTACAAGTCAATCAGGCCAACTAATACTTAACAGAGAAAAAAATCAGCAAGCAACTCTCTGGCTCCAAAAACAAACAAAAAAGCCTCAAAATAAACCAAAGCATAACTGTAAAAGCTTGCTGCTATGTCCTAAGCTAAGAAAGTGGGATTTCGAGGACATCTGACTCAGATAAGAAGAAAAGCAAAGCAAATCATGGAAGGAAGAGAGTAGAATAAATGTGAAATACTTTAGTTATGTTAATTTCTCTTGCTTGTGGCTTCAAGCATCTGTAACAGCTAATTTTTCTCGCTTGTACCTTCAAGCGTCTGTAACAATCTAGCAGTTAATACCTTTAAAAAACGATAAAACTATGCAGGGAGATGCAAAATTATCCATGTATCCTAGAAAAAGAAAGTTTCAACAATCAGATGCTTTTATTGCCTCAGTTTCCACATTTCCTTTCTATAGCCAGCTTCCAGTCAGTAGGGTAAGCTGACTGAGGGCAAATACAACAGATTTTTCAAACACTGCTTTTTAGCATTTTCTTCACCTGATTTGCTCATATAAATTTTTTGTTAACAACCTGAGCACGTTCATACTTGTGTGTAATAAGATAAACTAACTACAAGCAGCAGTCCCTGTCCCTGAAACTACATCCCACTTTACTTTCTGCCTGGAGAATTGTTATGACACACAGAAGAGCATACACCTGGTTTACTACACTGACAGGTGGTTGCTCATTTCTTTCTTTCCCAGTAGCTAACAGGACACTTCAGCTAGCTGTTGGTAGCTAAAGGCCCCATGCAGTTACACTAATGTTCAGTAAATTGCCATGAATAAATAGACTAAATAATATCTATCATAACAATTCTTCTTAAGATGCATGTGCCACATTATGCAACCAACAAAATGAATTGCTGCTGGGAAAGCAGAATTAAGAGCGATTCATATAATAAACCTATGCGTAGAAATGTTAAATTCTTCAGTAAGTGGTGTTTTCAAGAAAAACTTCAATGCAGGTGGAGCCTTTTGTATAAACTGTACATTTATAAAATTGGGCAGTGAACTGAATCTTGGGCTGATTGAGAGTGCACAGAAAATCTGATTTAAATAGTGATTACTTGTTCCACATTTTTTCTGTAGAAAAATATGGAATTTTCTCCACTAATTCCCTATCACAGACTGGGTCACTCCTTCCCTTAAGTGTTAATCTAAGGTCGGCATTTTCCTGGTGGAGAGATATCATCTACTAAAGAAATTACTCAAATTACTTCTCTCATCAAATAGAATAAGAAAAAGCACCAAAAAACAACAAGTCAAACCAACCAACCAACCTACGCACCTACTAAAAAGCAAAAAATCCAAACAAACAGAAGAAAACAAGATAACTTAGGAGTATACTCACAATTATCTTTTCAGTAAGGAAAAATATGTGTGTTTATCCCACTTAGACTTTATATTCTCCCTACATACCCTGAGTTTGCTTCATTTGATGTTTTCCTTAATTTCTTTTCATGCTATGAGAATACTATGGCCAGTTGTTATAGATACAAACGTACACACATATTTGTAACAAACTCCCAGGTTTGGGATCACTATCACAATCTGACAAATTTGTATAATTGACTCAAAGAATTCGTATTTTCATTAATGTTGAAACTGAGCTGTTCTATTGAAGATACACAACGTATTTTCCAGTGTCCAATTTCCTGGTATGTTTTTCATCCTCGAAAGCCAGCATTTCTTTTTTCACAACTGGATTTCAAAAGTTAGCTCTCACTACCAAATATAAACATTTCTGATTTTTTAGGCTAAAATTTATAAATCGGGAGAACCACCTAATTCAGGTAACTTACCAAAAGCTATGAAAAAGTATGGTGAATCTATTGAAGATAAAATTTCCTTTAGAACTGAGAAAAGGGAAATAAATTTTCTTTATTCTTATGCTCCTTAAAATGCATTAGGGAAATTACAATCCTCTCTGAGCAACACAAATCCAGTTCCTAGAAATAAGCTGATCTGTGAATTTTACTTCATTTTGAAGTTCAGTCAGGTACTGCATATATATTCAAACCCAAGTTTTCCACAGTCCTTCATGTGAAAGAAACAGGATTGCTATTTACAGTCCTTATCACTGTCTGTATTTCAGTATATAAAAAAAGCTATGGAATAAGGACTAAAGGTTTCTGAGAAATTCAGTATGTTGAAAGATATCAAATACAGTAATAACTATAATTAACAAAAGAAAGCACAAAGATGATTTTATCAGGTATATATAATAGTTGCTACTATAAAAAAGAAGGCTAATACAAAATGGAGACTATAAACCTACAAGATAGTACTCTGAATGAAATACTAGCAAAACATCTTTTAAAACTAAAATTTCTGACAAAAGGTATGTCTTGGAAAAATTTAAATATATATTGCTTTCCATGCAGCTTCTAAAGCAAAGTAGAATCATGCAAAAAAAATGGAAATTGCATTTTGATGAGTCATTTTTTTTCATCATTAGTTTTCAAAGTTCAGCATTACATAATTTTCTGATATCTTATCAACAAATTGTACATTTCCTTTTTCCTCTTCACGGCAAATACAGAAGTACCCGTATGAGCAAAAATTGTGTGATTATAGCATTCCCCCACCAGTTCCAAATTACAAAAGAACAGTTTGCATATTTGGCAACTGGTATTTCTGCATACCTGCCAGCAGATTTTTACTGTAAGCCCCAGATACTCTTTTGTTCTTATAAAACAGTATACATCAATATTCAGAAAAGAATAAACTAGCATAGAATTAAAACCCAGTATAATAATACCCAATTCAGACTCCTCCTCTGGTAAAGCAGATTAAGGAAAAGTATAAATCTTAACAGCTAATGGAATTCTCTATGCATTAAAAAAATATAAATTTGGTTTTATCAGTTTAGAGGAATTGCTATAAAAAGGCCTAGCAAATATTAAACTATGAACAATCATGCAAATTTCCATAGATTTAGAGATGGGCCCATACTACTACTCAGGGATTACAAAGCACACAGATAATACTTTAGTAAAGAAATTCTCTAAGTTACAAATCACTGAAAATTACTTTGTTAAGAAAACTATTACATGCTATGTACACTATATTGTGTTATGTTGAGTTCCTCTCTGGATATCCTTTCAAACTTTCACCTCTAGCAGTAGTCTCAGTCCTTCACTCAACATTCATTCAATAAAATACGATTTATCAGCATGTCTAAATAAAGCCTAGCATCCCGCTACTTCTGCCTTTTCCATCTTACTCCTTGTTTGGCTCAGCTCCTGAACTGCCACTAAACTGACTTTATTCCTTTAATGTGATTTCCATGTTAACTGGAGTAACTACTACTGCAGGCTTAGCAGTCATCAGTAACGTGAAATATTTTTCTCACTGCTAGGCTTCTATGAATAGGTATACCTTACATCATGATACCTGAATATAAATAGAAACATGGAAAGCTCTAGGGATGTCTTCCTTTGATGAACTTTTGCTGCTGTTTTGTGTGAGTGCTGTGAAATGATAAAACACGTTTATTCTGAGAGTGAGGGCAGTCTCCTATACTACAACTTGTGTCTTGAACTACTAAAAAGAAGAGAATCATATCTACATACTAGTTACATTGAAGGCACAGGAACTGGCAAAAACTTCTTGGCAATAAAATCACAGAATGGGTAAGGTTGGAAGGGACCTCAGTGGGTCATCTTGTCTGACATCCCTCCTCAAGAAAAGTCACGCTAGGGTATATTTCAGGTGTTTTTTCAAAGGGAGGGTCTTGGAAACTCTCACTACCCTGAGTAATAGGATCATTTTTACAGGAAGTTTTACAAATACTCGGTGACTCTTTCCTTTAGTAAAGGTTCTGTATCGGCATGAGGTCTTCTATACTTCATTATATATCTGTCTGTAAGGCCATACTGTATTACGCTTTCACTTTATGTCTGACTGACCCTGTAAAATAATTATGTTCTATATTCGACTATTGTGTTCTATTTTTGTATCAAAGTCAATGAGATTCCTTGTAGGATATTGTGATAACCATGATATGGTAATCAGGTCAAAATCAAGTACCTTGTAATTTTTATTGCTGCATGTATCTTTTTACCTATTCTAATGTTATTTTTCAGCTGTAAGATTTTCTTTAAGTCTTTCTAAGAACACAAAATTTAACAATTCAAAGAACAAAAATATCTAGCATTTTTTTGTGGGATGAAAAGCTTAAACAGGAACCAGTAGCAAATAACTCCTCCCTCACATCCTCAGTCAATGATTTTGTCAGTGTTGTCTCACAGGCTAATGTTTAAATCAAACATGGCATGATCTTCCTTGAACTCACGGACTTCTTTATATTGTATGGAGTTGACTTTTTTACCTACTCATAGTTTGGTTGCATTCTACTACTCGTGAATTATGTGTCTAATATTTCATGGAAGGTCATGGTAGAAGAGTATATATCCTGATCCTGCTCAGCATACTAGACATGCAGAAAATAATCATTTAATATAGCATACAGGAAGAAAAATATCAGACAGAATATGTTTTTCCACAATTTTCTCTGAATTTGCTTAGTATCTTAACATGGTGTTAAAGGATTTGTAAAAATTAACACCTGAAGAATCCCTCATGTATTTTTCATTAGAAAACCCAAGCATTTGCTAGTTAGCAACTAACTTCTAAATCAAGTTCCGTAATTTTTGAAATTTCAGTTGTCACACAAGTGACGAAAAAGAAAGAATATTCAGCTATGATCCCTGGAAATAATCCAGACTGCTGTCATGCACTTGTTAAAGTTTTCCACTTCCTTAACTTATTTGTCCTCTACATATTCCAAACGATTATGTCCAAAGCTTCATAATCTATTGTCAAGCCCTACTTCAAAATCTATTCTATCCCCCAAGATCTCAGCTGTTCTACCAATCTTGTTTAAAATCACCGATGATTTGGCAATCATGCCCCTTTTTCCTCTCTTCTGTATGGTTAGAAAACAATGGGAGGTGACCTGGTATTTGAGAAGTTATTTTAGAAATTGGTTTTTACAAAAAAACCAGGAAGTGTACAAATTGGATTAGCCTCACAGTCATCTCACAGACACAGAGTAAACTAATATGCAAGTTTCACATCCCTACTTACACATAATGACTAAATCGGCAGAATTACATCTAAATACTTCATCTCTTTCCCTTCTAGCTGTTCCGCTAGCCTCCTGCCCCTTGGTGACAGTGAGATTTTCTCCCTTGAAGCCAAGATTTTACTAGACTTGAGTAGAAGAATTGAAAATAAAACATATGCTCAGAATGTGAAAAATTGAAAAAAAAAATTATGAAAACCAAGAGAAAAATGCATCCAAGCGTGCACTACGCCTGACTTGTTCTCACTTCAGTGAGTTTCTTTGGTGTTTCCCCTAACTCATTCACATGTGAGATAGTCTAGAGCCTCTTGCAATTTACTTTGATCCAAATCCACGAACTCTTTACTACATCAGCTGTGATAAGCTTCATCCTACTACTCATATGAAAACTTCAATATGCTTTTATTTTCACTGTTCTAAATAAAGAACGGTTAGTCAAATATGCAGCCAAATTTCTTTCCAAGTAAAACTGGGTGATAAGGGTAAAAGCAGATTCATAACGCAGGCATTTAGTGAAAAATCAGGATTAATAGTTTCCATTACTTTTTTCATTTTGCTTCTAAATTATGAATGGTCAGAGGACCTGTGACTGTATGCATAATTCAACTTATTGAACTTCTTCATAATTCAACTTCTTTCTTTAATGCATTTTATTCTGAGAATAATTTGTTCATATTTATGCATAAAATTCTGTAAAATATCTATCCATGTTCTGGGTTTTTTTTTGTATTTACTTATATTTTTTTGGTAACCAAGGCTGACAAGATTTTGTGAGAGTATTTTTTTCCCACATTAAGATTTCCTGTTACACAATATGTCTTACAAAGCAGTTTCTTACCTGCTATTATTCCCACATGAAGTAAGACTGAAATGAAATAATTAATCATGGAGCTTTAAATGTCATAACTTAATATGTCTTCATTAAATGTCAGAAGTTACAGTTAGGTCACACACAAAGGTTGTCACATAACCAGGGGCAGCCAATGTCACCAAAAAGTCTACACCCTGCAGCATGGCAGGCCTGAAGGTGACAGAATTGTTCAGAAGCAGGACAGGGAGAAGAGGGCCTGAAACCCAGACCAGGCAATACTGAAGGTTCCAGGCAGGTAATCAAATATGAGCATGGCCTCTCCTTAAATTTTGTCAGGGTTTTACTAAATTTAGGCAAAACTTTTTTTTTTAATGACACCTCTAGGTTTTGGCAAGAAACGCTAGAAAGACAACTAACTTCAAGAGGAGGTTCCAAATCAGATTTAGCTGTGAGCAGTGCATCCAATTCTGTATTGCCCTTGGGGCTAGTGTCTACACAGCATAAGGGTCCAAACTTATCCAGTGTAATGTGTTCATACTGACAATATTTTTTAAATGACTGTACTGTTTGACGAAATCATGGACCTGCAGCAGTAGAGAAAGAGATTAAATAAAGGTGTATATTGACTAACATTCCCAAAATTGAAATAATCTGTCACATGGAATATTGCTTAAGATTCCCTCTTAGCAGACTTGTAACAATATTGTGAATCTCAGAACCATGGAGCACATGCATCTGTGTAACAGAGTTAATAAGAACATCTTAAAAGGTAATAATAAGTAAGGGCATTATAAAAATTTCAGATATTTAATGAATTTTAATAAAAATTGTGCTACAAGCAACTGTATCATTAATGTATTTGTTGTCTTACAACAAGAGAGCTTTTAAAAGATAAAAAATTCAAGTTTTTGGAATATTCAGGTGACATCCATATTCTTCTCCCATTTTGTAATAAGAGTCAAAGCTGATAAAAAATTTAAAGAAATTTTAAGACCCTCTTATGAGAAGTCTTTTCTAATATGGCTATTTTAATGTATAAAAGTAGAATCTACTTCTTGTCAGACATCAGAACTAGAAATTGATGCTAACTCAAAGATGATATACATTTTTATTTCAAAGTAATGTTGAAACAAGTTAGGGATTTATATTCTGCAGTTAAATGCCTTTTCTTTTCCCCTGCAGTGTCATTGTCTACACTGTCACGGACTGTTTGGAGCTCTCAAATTTGCAGGGCAATGCACTCTGTCTGTTGAACTTTACTTTATGAACTCATCAGGAAAGAAAACAAACACAAGGCAGAAGGGCTCAATCCCCTTCATAAAGGTTAGTCTAACATCCATTCACTTAATTCATGAGATTTCTAGCTCACAATTAATTTGTTTCCTAACTCCAACTCACAGTTTTTAATTTTCCACTCTTTAACGGAAGTGCAAGCCTATGAGCAAAATTGCAGCCTAGCTGAGAGTGCCCGTCCTTCCTCCTTATCAGGGTGCAGGCATCACCTGTGTGACACAGGGAGCCAGGAAAGCCTCAGCACTCTTATTGTATCCAGCTTGATTGTAAGTTGACACAACTATGTCTTCCAGCTTGGAAGGTACGTCTACACCATTTCCATAAGTTACTGGATACTGAAGAAACTGCACAACAATCAGCACACAGGAATAATGGCTGCAGGAGACAGAAAATTGCAGGTGACAGTGGCTGCATAATGACCTTCAGTCCTTCCTGGCCATCATGTCCTGTACATGTTGCTGTCACATGGACCTGATGGTGCTGCTCCCAGCATACCTCGAGCCTTAGCATGGGCTGTGTTCAGTCAAAACGTGAGCAGGAGCTGAATGAAGTCACAGGCACCAGTTCCTTATCATTGACCAAGAAATTGCATAAGTTTGACAGCATAAGGAACAGAATGTTAATGTGGTAAATCAAAACCAAACCTGTTCCCCATAAATCCAAGTGCTTAACCATAGAGAGTACCATTCAGTACACTGCAACAGCAATAATTTTCTACTTTATTATTAATCATAGTATCGCAATATTTATTTTTAACATGCTTTGTAATACACAAATTAATTTTACTACAGTATTTTATAAATTTAGGCCATTTAATGTGCAATATGATCTTTTGTTACGTCTTTTCATTTTTTGCCACAACTAGCATAGACACAATTTGCATATTGATGAAATTTTCTAAAAGCAACAATGCGTCTTAGATGTCTACAAATGCACCTTGCTTAATACATTCATACTTACAAATGAAAAAATATAGTTTGTAAACGTGTCAAATATGTATGGGTAAAAGAAATACCCTAATTACTCTGCCTTCATGTTGGTGACACCTGCAACTGGCTTGGAAAGTACTCTACATTGGAGGCTTCTTTCAAAGGAAATCATTGCAAGTAGCAAAATAGAGAGATGTAAATGCATAAATTTTTGCCATTTTTTGAAGTCAGAAAATGCTAGAGCACCCAGCAAAACATTTTACTCAGGTTCTTTGGGCTTAGGTGAAATAGTGTCATGGGATGGAACCTACCTGAAGGGTTCGTTCAGATAAAATAAGACCTGGACTTTATTTGCCCCCATCTGATCAGTTAACTAATTCTGGTATTCACTGGAAAAGGAAAGAATCACAGGTAAGTGTTATGGGGGAGGACTACCTGGAAGCACTACATCTAGCCTACTATAATTGTTGAATTTTGTGTGGGAAAAATAAAAAAATTAATCCCCCAGATGAACCACAAACACACACAACCTTGTAACATACTCAGGATGGGAAACCAGAGGGTGGTAACAACCAACAATTAGCTTTAGCTGTGGACAAGGTCAAAGAGATTAGCACGGGGCTTTATGCTCGGCAAGGTCAGTGATGGCTTATGCCAACAGCCTCAGTTAGAAAGCAATAAATGGCGGTGAACAGTCACCCCTCAGTGCAACAACATCCACAGCCATCCGTCCGCCATGCAAAGGCTGTGGAAAAGGTTGTGTCTGGAGTTCCTACACTAGCAAGAGAAACCATGCACTAGCAAGGACTCGAATGTGTTCACTGATTGAATGCCCTGTTTCCTGAACTCTGTGGTGCTGGTTTTAGAGGAACTTGGAGATGTTGGTTTCTGTCAGTTTCTTTAAAACTATTGTCTCTCTCTGTGTGACAGAACAGTTATCTCTATCTACCTTCTGCACCACTCATGCTTGGAAAATAACCTTTCCATTTTATGTCAGAGGGCAGCATGATTCTCTCCTTGCTACTTCCCTGCTCTAAAATCCCCACTGAAAAACTGGACAAAGCATGTTGCTTGAACAGAACATTGGAAAGACTCAAAATGGTACACGCCTGCACATCTCTATTTAATCTACAAACAATACATCCATGAAGTGATCCTGGGTTTCAAAAGCTGGTAAGAAAGCTGCTAAACCCACGTTAAAAGAAGTGCAGTGTGGCTGAATTCCTGATCCTGAATTTCCTATTAGGCACCTATCTGTTCGGGTGTCAAAACATACTACTTTAGTTATGAGGACTTTTCCCACACCCACACACCTTTTTTCACAATGACTTACTGTTTTTGAGAACTGACAAGGATGTCAGTTCCATCTAGACAATTCAGCTCTTCCTAATAGAGTATCTTAAACACTGGGCTAAGTTGGACAATTTTAGCCACTGAGTAGTTGCAAATACAAGATTCACAGGTCCAGATGGAAAATAAAAAATTACATAACCCTCTGTTGTAAGGAGCTTACCTTGTATGAAGAATTCCTGGTAGTGTGTGATCTTTGTTTTAGTAATTATAATGGAACATGCAGAAAGGGTGTCATATGTATCACTCCACAAACATGGCTGAGAACTAGTATATTTTTTCCCCCCCCTTTCTCTACCTAATATTTTTTCCCAGAGTGCAGAGTGGAATTAATAATTCATTTTTGGAGTCCAAAGAGGTCACGTGGCAAATGTGAGAACTTTTTTACACATTTTTCTCGAAGTCTAAGAACTCAGTACTTCTGAACATATTCTATTCTCAGAGGGTGAACTTGTGTTGTAACTAAATTGTGAGCTATTTCCTTTGCAATATTTCTTGGATCACTTCAATTACTAATCTCTAAAGAATGCTTTTCTTTGCAGAATATTTATGGAATTATATGGCATTAGCTGATGCTTTTTTCACTTCTGCAAAAATATGCAAGAATGGTGTAACATATCAAAAACCAATCTGTTCAAGGTTATATCAAGATATGTTACTGTATCTGGTAAACTCATGTATCAGTTTAACATAAGCGGTACAACTATCAGACTTGGAGCTGTTTTCCTAGAGATTTTCATAAATATAACTTTTTTCCTGGGATCTGATGTCAAGAGGTCAGCAGTGAGAAAGTTGTCACAGGGCTGACTCCATTTTGGAGATCTGAATGACTCTAGCTACAGAAAGATACTCTCAGCTGCATGCCAGTACCACTAAAGGTGACATTTTATCAATTATCTAAAAACATACTTTAATCACAGTTCTGTTAAGTACAAAACACTTGTAAGAAGCATCTGCATCAACAGTATTTGAAAAACAATAGTGAGTGTCTGTACTAATTTTCTATTGGAATTGAATTGTTTTATTCTTGAAAAAGGACACCTAGATTTAACTTCATTATCATCAACATAACTGTAACATAATCCTGACAGTATATTAACATATATAAACAAAGTATTTGTTGCTGTTAAAGACCATGCTACATAAAATGTAGACAGAATGATAGTTTAAAATAAAGGTATTAAGCTAATATGTCATGTACTAAGGCTCTAACTGACCAGTTGCCATGTTAGTCACTGAAGAATAAGAATAATAATAATGCCTTCAAACTATTTGCTCTCATGAAATTTTTTCTCTTCCCATTTATATAGGCATTGTGTAGACAGCTTTCAAATAATTTACTTCAGTTTGAATAATTTAACGCTGAATGACGCCCATCCCTAACAGAGAAGTTTGTGGCCCATGGATTGTGGTGTATCATCACAGTTTTAGAGAGGATGATATTGTCTCCAGCAACAGGTAACAGATAAGAATTTTTTATTTCCTTGGTTTGGAATAGAATACAGAAAATCTATATCTACATAAAATCGCATAATAATAAACATATTTATGCATAAAATTCAAGCAATAAGCTTGGTAAATACCAAGCAACAAAATAAATGTGTTCAAATAACATTAATAATATTAAGAATTAATAAAATAATCACATTATTTGTGCCCTGTGTTAAATCCTTTCAGCATATGATAAGAACACACAATGGGCAACAATGTAGTTGAAATATAATTAAGTGTCTATACAAATTCTGATATGTTCTAAAAGTTTGTAACTCTGATGCAAAATATTACTATGCACAACCAAGTGTGCAACACCTCATGAAAGACAAAATATATTTGTTGTGAGTAGTGGTGACCTAGCAAGGACACATCAGCTTTTTGTCTTATATTGATTTAAATCATCAGTTAACAAAACCATTTGCAGAGGGATTGTGAAACATTCCCTGCATAAATTAACAAATCTCTTACTGAGTTTTAAGGAAACTACCTGCCAATGCAAGCTCCCCATCAAATTTTTTTACCAATTGCAAAAAAATCCCATTTTACTCTGTGAAGATTCCCATTGTGAGGATTCGCATTTTGATGGAGCTCTGTGTTCCTCTGTGGTGCATCTTTATTGCCCACTCCCCAAGAGCTTTCTTTGAAGACCTCCAAGAATTAGGCTGTTTCTGCGGTTCTGTCAACTTGTAACATTGCTATATACTGAGGTAAATACACAGAAATTTAATGTTTACTATTGCTGATACTACTTATCAAATCAATTTGTAGTTATTGACAGAACTGCACCAGCCATCTTATTTCTACCTGCTTACAATGACATAAGATAATAATTGTATCAGCTGGAGAAGTTCTAATCCTTCTGATTTCATTTCTTGGACTGCAAGAATGACTACTTGAAAGCCTAAATTAAAGTTTTCTTTATTCATTCTTTCTGAGTTTAAGGGATACTTCTTTGTATGGTTAAATTGTTTCTTTCTTCTTTTCTTCTTTTCGGTCACTAAAAAAAGGGAGAAAAATCTTTAATTTCCCTCGCATGTTGTCTTACTGTTATCTCAGAAGGAAACTGATTTCTTTTCTCTTATGGGGCTTGTGTGTTAACTGCTGATTCTTTACAGTATCTGGCTTGCACTTCATCTTTAATTTGCCACTTGAATGCTGACTAAAAATGTGATTTGAGTGGATTTAAGTTCCTACTAAGGATGAATGAACTTCAGAAACACTTCTGTTCTTTTTCCTTCCTTGATCTCCTTTATATTATTTTGCGCAGTCCTTTCTGCAGTTCTTTCAAATCACTTCAGGTGACAAACATACCCTGTGGGTTTGTTCTCTGTGTATAAGCAATAAATTCCCAATATTTTTTGTGTTCTTCTAGTTGAACAAATATTCCAATGAAGCTAATTTCTAGTAAGTTAACTTTCATTTAATAATCTTGTCGATTCACATTATAAAAATACACATGACCAAAATGTTTATGAACTATTCAATAATAGGCTGTGATGTTAGTAATCAAGTGCATAAAGTGAAAAAAAGTTTTTGATAAACCTGGATCTTCTGTAAAGCACTTTCTCATAGAGGTAGATAGAAAGGAACGATCTACTGCTACAGTGAAGTCTCCTAGGCTTTGTTTTTATTTGCAATTATGAGGCAACACTTAAGTTACAGTATACTGACAGTACTGAATATATATGAAAAAATGTGGCGTTTTTTTTCTGTAGGAGTTGTTCTCCATTCTGCAGTAAAGCAATTGTTTAGAGGAATTGAGATAACTTATGAACAGAATGACAAGGCAGGTTATTATGAATGCTAGCAACACAGGAATCAGCTGGCACTTTACTTTGTGAAATCACTGACCAAATTCAGTGACAATACAGCACTGGAAAGAACTATGTAGAGTCAGTGTTAAATCTCTATTGTATTGTTTTGTTTTCATGCTACATAAATCCACTGACATTTGAAAAATTATGTCAGCATAAAACTAGAGTAACAGAGAATTGTGTCCAGTTTTAACTGGTATTCCAGCATACTTAATATCTTTTTTTTTTTAATTATTTTTTGTGGGAAAACATAGGAAGTATCTTTTCTTAGAGAAAAGAGAAGGATTTGTTTCTGATGTATTTCATATCAATCAACTGAATTGATGTATTAAGCATCCGTTAGAGGAGACAAGGAATCTGTGATACATGATCCATCACTGTATACAAAGAAATATAAATACCTGCACACATATAAGTTCCTTTCCACTCTTACACTGTCACAAACTGTTGTCTTGTGACTGTATATAAAAACAACAATGATCTAGAGAAAAGGCAGACAAGTTTATAGATTCCTGCTGTCTAATTCATGACTTGTCAGCAGATCCAGGATACCACACAGGGTTCCTTTGCTGTACGGGTTGGGAGGCAAAGAAGACAAGGGAGTACACTCCAAACAAAAGAAGCTGCAGAGGCATCAACTCAGCAGGTCAACTGTTTCCTTTTGATATTGAGTTTACTCACAGAGACATTAGCTGGATTAGTGGACATGACATTACCTGTAGCACTGCTAAAATAACAACCAGGAAAAAGTGTGGGAATTATTTCATATTCATCGGTTTTATTTTAGCCATATTTTGTATCAAGGGTATTGCCTTTAGATTGTAATAAGAGCAATATTTTTCCAAACTGGTACATCTCAGAACAACAAAATGAGAAAATCTAATTTCAGTTTTGATTGTATGATCAAATGGAAAGTAATTATGAAACACAGGATGCCTTTCTTTTAATTTAATTCTGGATGAATAAAATGTGCACAGAATAATTAACAGTATAATGTTCACTAATTACTGTCCTGCTACTGAAAATTAGCATTAATTCATAAACTGCACTTGCATTATAAGTTAAGTAAGTAATCCCATCAGTCAGCTTCTAGTTTTTACCAGATTCTGGCCAAATAATTGAAGATTTCAAAAATTTATGTTCCTATGTTTGAAATAGTTGCCCTAAGAATTATTTATTTTTTAAAAACACAGTATGTTTTCATTACAATGTCAGGGACTTTGGAGGCTGGACGTAAAAGAGCCAAGCAAATTAGAATTCTAGAATTTTGCTTTTCCTGGTACTGTAATAGCTTCCCTTTGCATACTTTCTTACTGGTATAAGTTATTAATGTTTTATAAAGTTTCAGCTTAGCTTTTGGTCTCTCATGAGTAAAAAAACCTTATCTTATTTTGCAAAGACATTGTTATTTGATCATGCATATCTAGCTTTGAAAAGAAGATGGATCACAGAACAAATAATCAACTACTGCTATATGACCTACTTTATTTAACTTAGTCTGTAGAGCTGAAGTACTAATTGTTGAAGAAATGAATTTTTATTACCCTTATGATACATTTTAGATAAACATCCCTATTGACAGTTCACTTGTAAGTGCAAACTTGCACACTGAAAAGACTGTTTTAGGGGTTGTGTGTTGGGATTTTGCCTAGCCTTACGTCAATTTTCAGAATAGTTCTCCAGGAATTGTTACACAGATGCAATATTTAATTAAACCAATACCTTAAAATTGCCAAACGCCCCAGTGAAGTCTGATCTTTGCTCCCATCCCCTGCCCTCTTCTCCCTGCCTTTGCAGCCTTTCTGCTGTCTCTTTTAGAAATTCGGGCCTGAGAACAAGCTGGAATTTAATTTCAGGTAGACATGGTTGCCAAGTCTATTTCAAGACCTGAAAAGCAAGAGGACAAATACAGTGTATATGATGCAAAACAGACACTAGTCATGTCCTAGAAGTACTAAATCTAATCTTTTCATTATTACTACACTAAATTCTCAGCATGCTTGTTAAAACAAGTTAAAGGAAAATGTGAGATTATACTAAAAATTGTGTAATTGCTATTACAGTCAATGCTGGTACAATAGGTGCAACTTTTTTTTGTTTGTTGGGGCATTTTCTGGACTTTTTTGTTGTTGTTCTTCGGCACTGTTTGTAGAAGGAACAAGGGCATGTATGAATTTAGTCTTATATAACATCATTCTATGTTATTAGAATTAAATATACTGGTGGGTGAATGAAGATACTTCAAAATATTGCTAACAAATTTCATTCAGACCTTTAGAAGTCCATTCATCTTCGTCAGGCCCAACGATCTGCTGTACATTGCAGGAGCTGTCTTTCAGTAACAGAAACACATGTGCCATTTAACCTCTCAGCTTTACAGTAATAAACTCTATAGAATATATTTTAAGAATTTTATTTCTTAAAAAAAGTTACCAAAAATACAGGTAATCTCGGTACAAATTAGGCTAAGTCACGAAGCAGGAAATAAAATATCAGGCATCTGTAAAGGAATGTAGCAGAAGCAAAGAATGAATCAACACATGATCAAATCAGTCTGACTACAAATAACAAACAAGATATATCTATTTGTCTTAATATAGAATACACTTCTATTCATGACAGTGGAACAAAAGAGAAACTCCAATTCTGGTTGCAGATTTAGTCACATGTAAATATTCCCACCTGGCAGATTCCCTAAGAATGTAATTGAAAAGTTACCTTTTTTTACCAGTGTTAGGCAATCCTTTATTGCATTATTTGTAACAAAGAATTTATAGCAATTACCTATATCCATTTATTTATTTACCATGCCTCATTGACATTGAAATTATTTTTTATTCCCTTTATTATAGTTAACTTCAGTTAAGATAGTATTTCAAAAACTATTTTGAAAACTATTTTTTCTCTGCATCAGGATCACTTGTTTTCCAAATCTCGCCTGAGGTCTACACAGTCCAGCTGAAAAATTTCAGTTCAACTCAAAAATTTAAAAATCTCGGTTTTAGAAAGAAAACATTTTAGATTTAAATTTAAATTGCAATTTTGTCTTCAATATTTAATAATTTCTTTAGCTAGAGGAAAAGGAAATGCATACATTTATAATAGATTGTAACCATCATTTACAAAGTCCAAAGGGAGGAAGGAAGAAGTTTTGTTGCTATTCATCTTTAAATCAGCTCAGTAGTGATGGATGTCTTGTCCAGTGAAAAGAGAGCTCTGAAATCAAGAGCTACAGACAGGCAGTTCAGCAAGAGCATCATGTCAAGGCCAGAGGAACCTGGCATCACAACAAAGCTGCTTTTTTATATCACTTACACAGATCTATCCTACCATATGGAAGACAAGTACACATACCATCTTCTCAAAGCTGTGAATCAGTGACCTATGAAATATCTGAAAACCAGAATATATAACCCTCTCCATCTCCAAGTCCAAGTGGACCCTGTGGTTAACCTCCAAATATGTGTACTTTTGAAGCAGCAAAAATTAGAGGATTCATTATTTTTAAGTTTTCCAGTTTTGTTATGTATACCACATCTGATACGAATTCCAAGGCTAATTCTTCTTGCCTATAGAGTTTCATTTTAAGCAGATAAATGTTTTACAAAATCTCTCAAAATCAAATGCTCTTTGGCATGAACAACCTACAGACTCAAAGTTAGGAATCATGCTCAGGAAACACTAAAACAGCATCAGTATGATACTATACCTACATCACATCACACATAGGTAAAAGGCAAGATGTTATTAAAATAATCAGGAGCACAGAGAGGATATCTTTTCCTCTATTTCTCCCAAAACAAGTAACAGGGTGTCCATATGAAAGGAGAAGTCAGGTTAGGACAGAGCAGAAGGCTCTCCTCAAAATATGTAGTAAAACTGAGGAACTCCTTGCAGGAGGAAGGTGCAAATACTAAAATTAGACAACACAAAAGTGGAGCTAGGTAATCTGTCAAAAATAAGAAACCCAGAAGAATCCCTTTGTGTTACCGGAATGATTGGACTATATAAGTGTACTGAGGAAAAAAATCATTTATGTTCATCCTGTTTCACTATACTGTGTTAGGCATCACTTTGTTTGGCATCAGAAACAGGTTAGAAGGACCATTACAGTGATGCATTCTGTTTACCACTAAATTTTTAACAAGCTACTGAACCAAAAACATCGCCATCTTGGATAATTCTCACCTATCTAAATATTAAACCTAAAGGTCCACTGTGGATTAGACTATCTCTGAAAAATTGCAGGTTTATCTTCTCTCCATCTAAAGTTCTTTTCACCTTAGAGATGTTTTAATACAACAGATAGATCAGTTCATAGCTTTAATTTGTTTAGATCTCAGACCAATAAAACAAATACAGGGATTAATAGCCGTGGAGGAAAATAACTTTTCTACTAATCATCAGCACTGAGATCATCATCTACTAATCATCATATCATCAGCACTGAGAAGGGCCACACTAGCAGGTTCTAGGCAGTGTATGTTTATAACCTTTGTCTTCTCCAGTTTCATTATTCCCGACTTCACTGGATCGGATACAGAGATCTTGCTAACAATGACCTGAAGAATGAAATATTTTAAAGAATTACTAATAAAGTTTGCAGATGACATGAAATTTCCCCCCCCCCCCCACCTTGCCCACGTTGAGGTCATTCTCAGCCCAAATTTTCCTGTGTTCTAATGGTCCTTCTATTTTTCCTTCAGTCCCATTGCTCGTTGTAGTTGGATGAAGTAAAAAAAAAAACAGAGAACAGTACCATAATGTCACATTTCAGTCAAATAGTTGAAATTTTCAAGTTTGTTTATCACAAAGCGTCTACATTTCTGCAAACAGTATCTGACTCCAAGTGCTGTATTTTAGCAACTTGTGATAAACCAAACACAAACTTTATAACGAAAATATTTTTAATTTAATAGTAATGCAAGGGTTCATTTTATGCCAGTCAGAAGTCTCATCTGGAAAAAGGAAAAGAAAGTTTTCAAATTCATTCAGTGTTAAAATACTTTATAAATGCATGTATACATATATATATATATATATAATCATGGAGCAAAAAGTATTTCTTGCGCATTAGTATTGAGAATTTGTATCGGCTATACACTACAATCACCAGTTTGTGCAAGTAAGGTTGCTAACCTATTACTTTTGATAGTGGGTAGCCATATACTTCCTTTCTAGACTTTCATGTCGTTTTCTTGTATTTCATCTGCTAAAACAAATGATAAAAAGACAGGGCATTATTTTCATAACACTGTGAAGCACATTGGTACTGACTTCCTGTAAATATCATATTCTACATTCACACACCTCATGCAAAGATAACTCAGATTCTAAGTCTATGGAAATAAAAGTGCTCTGGCACTGCTGTCTTTAAATTGACTGTCAAATGGGCTTTTCTGCTCTCTGGAGATCTAATTAGACTTGCAGTGTTTTATTCAGCATTCCTAAGGGGATGGGATCTACACAGCATCTTCTGCTTATGCTACTGGTGTCGTTGCTCTTCTGTTTCAGAAATGGTTTTGTCATAAGTAGGATTACCTCTCCCTCTATAAAAGAAATTTTCATTAATTTTATTACTTTATATGAGCTGATGAAACTGTGTTTTCTAATGCATAGCAAACTGATGTTTTAATACATATGTGTATATTAAAAAGACACCAGAGAAAAGTACAGAGAAGGAAAACATATCCATTTTAAAAATATCTCTCAAGATACAAAAAAAATTTCCACCTATCACTAAGGAATTAGATTGAAAGTTAGATGCAAACAATTTTTCGAGTGGCAGACTTTTTTTGCTTTTCTTCTTTTTATGTTCAGAGTCTTACATGTTTAAAGTATAACATTTGGTCATGCTATCCAGTTTTCTGAAAAGCACAAAGAATGAGCAAGTGACAAAATAAAACTTGCTTTCAACTTACAGATACCTTGTTCTCAGCTTTGTGATATACAACAGAAAGAATCAAAAAAAGACAGGTCATCAACCAAGAACTAGGGGAGGGAAAGGAATGCATGGGCTTTGTAGAAGTAAAACTAAGAAACTTGTTTCATCTGAGAAAAATCAATTCAATGGGAAGAACACATGAGATATCTCCAGCAAGATATTTTTAATAGACTATTAGCTATCTTAAAAAGGGCACAGAAACAGTCTTTTTGACCTCTTATGACCTCTTCTTCTGTATACTTTAACTGCTGTGTAGCCACAACATAGGGACAACAAGCAAAAAAACTACTTTAGAGACAATTTTTTGTGGCTCTATAGGCAGAATCTAAGCATAATTAAGGCCCTGTGTACTTGCAGTATTAAGACTCTTCCTGTCTTTACATAATTCCTTGACTAATTAAAGAAAAGTGAAAAACAGTAAGCATCCTCATCTTCTTTGTTCTTTTTTTTTCTTTTTATTCCCCAGAAGGCTGCAGTATTGGCATTGTATTTTCCAGTGCATGAAGGACATCTCTTTGAGGACAGCAGAGCTTTACACAGCCTTTAATAACTTCCGTGAAGGCCTTGTTTAACATGCTTCTAGGTGGATTTCATAAGAACCAGCTGAGCCTTAGCAGCAAAAGACATAGCTTTTATGGACTTCACATAACATGTAGCTTGAAAGTTAATGAAGTAGCTTCAAAAAGGTGATTTCTTGTTTCCAATATCATTACTTCTTGCTAATGCCAGATTTCTCAAATTAAAATGTGATATTCTGAGCTGTAAGAAAGAGAATGAGCAATTTGGAACCAAGATTGTTCTATACCAGTTTGACTACTCATAGGCTGCAAGCATTATACAGCTTTTGCAAATGTCTGTTTGACACTAAGCAGAGTGTTTTGCATCCAATTGGGAATTCCGTAACCTTGGAATTTGCAAACACACTAATAAAAATGTACCTGATTATACAATGAGCAACAGTGGTAGTCCAGATTGACAAGAAGAGAATACCTAAACAGTAGAAACTCAATAGACTGGAAACCTGGAACAACATATTTCTCCAGTAGATGCAGAGTGCTACACATTTTACAACATTTCTGTGAAAATTCTCAAGTTCAATGGCACAATGAATACACTTTATATGACTGTGAATTAACATCCTAAAAATTTTAGAACAAGACTACAATTTCTTTCCTTTTCCTCTTTTTTTTTTTTTTTTTAATATTTCTTTCTGAAGAAAACATCAGGCCTTCTATGGTAATAGAATGAGGAAAAGAGGGAGAAGAATTTTAAAAGAAATGAACATATTTGACCATTGGATGTCAAACAATTTTTAATAAGTTGCTTTGTTTTTCCATGCAGCAAAATAAGATGCTATTTGTTGTTTTTTTTTTCTAAAATAGAGAAGGATGAGATCTTTTTTGTTGGTTTGTTTGTTCTATAATGGCCATTGATTGATCAACAACATATGCACCCATGAATTTTGGTATTTAGCACACTGGTATAGACTACATGTTTCTGCTGCATATCTGATCAAATCAGAAACAAAGAACAGCTGACCAGCAAAGTCATTAAAAAACTCAGAGGTAGTAAAAATGAGGAACTGGGCAGTAATTAGCCATACATAATTTAAAACACAGAAGTATCGGATCATGACATCATTTCACACATTTTCGACCTTTTGTCCAGTTACGCTATCGGGGCTGCATAAACCATGATGTCTGGTGTAGCATAACAAGCTTGAAAGCTGCTGACCTTTCCCTTAGAGCATACCCTTCTCCTCCTGCTTGCTTACTCACCACATTCCTCATGCTTGAAACTGAAATACTTTTTTACTGTGAACGCGAAATCCAATAGAATGTTGTTATGAAACCACTGAAGGCAGCTAACAAACAAATACTTGTTAGGTTGGCCCCTCCGGAAAATATATCTGTAGCTATTTAAACTGTGTGAAAAAAAACCAGATACATGTGCTCTTAAGTTCACCAATTAGAGTCCTTCATATCATGTAATAAACAATCTCACTTTTCTATGGAAAGGTCACTGCAAACAGCAAGAGATGTTTGCCAGCAAGAACTTTGACCACAGCCCTCAAGAACTATTCCAGAAATGGCGAAATAAGGCTAGCAAGCTTAAGACATAAGGTATTTCAGACACTGCAGGTACTGGTCTTTGTCATTTTATGATATGTTTTGTGCCCCTGCTGCCAAAACTATTTCATGTGAAACAAGTATAAATTCTCTTGTACTGGATAAATCATTGTGAGAAGAGTATGGATCTTTTTCCACAGCATGTAAAGGAAAATAACAATATTAAGATAAACACACTGTAGGTCGGTAGGTGTACTGACATCTTGTCAGGCTCAATTCAGATCCTGTGTTGACTAATAAGTAGCTGCCTACAGTCATTAAGTCTGAACACAAGAATTCTGGTTGCTGCTAGTGCTACTCTTCCTCTAAAATACTTCAAACAGGAAAATATTTGTTGACTGTATGGCAAATAATCCAATTATTTATGAGTCCTAGAAAAGGTCACAGAAATAATTTTTCCTCTGTCTTATTTTCCCACTTTTCCTTTCTCTCTTTCCTCTGTAGCAAATAAGCGGGGAGACTATTGCCAACATTTCTGAAACAGGATAGCAGGCTTACTTTTATGTGCACCTACAAGGACTTTATTGCAGGCAGCTGAAGTCAAAACCAGGAAGAAAAATACTCACTTTGAACAATATTTTTTATTTGACACAACAGTGCTTATTAGGCAGAGGTGTTCCCTAATTAATAAGACAGAGACAAGTGGAGTATATGCTTCTATCTTTTTGTATTCTAGACCTGTGTGTTTTTCCCTTAGAACACAGTGTACTACCCCTGTAGATATCAAAAGCATACCACAGCTCATTTAGTCAAAATACAGCTGGGATTATTATATAATCATAAAAAGCATGACAGTGCCCAAAAAAAGAAACAGCCAAATTAAATTGTGTAAGGTGGAACTGAAATTCGGATACCTTAATGAACATTATGTCTACTTGAGCTAGTAAAAGCCGCTGCTGTCAACTGCAGTACATTAAAGGCACTCCTGGTGCAATGTGTTTTCTTTCTTGAGACCATGAACTTTGAAAATTACCTAAGATGCAGAGTGTCTTAACAGGGAATAGTGGTGCGATATGCTTGAAAATGCACTCCTGATCCCGACTGAGATATTAATGAAGGCAAAATTTTAAGTAGTCTGCAATTCTAACATCTCCCACCAATTTTAGATAACTATATTTTGAACATGATAAAGAACTCAATCATTTACTGTGTATGAAGTAGAAGAATTTTTCCTTTCCAAGTAATTAAATGGGATTAATTTTGTAGGAATTTGCTCATTATGTTAAGAACCTCAATATCTAACTATTTGCGTACACTTTAGTGCCATCAAAATAAAGAAAAAATAAATCATACATTGAGCACATTGTGCTGGAATTTGACACGTCTGTTGTGAGGTTGAGAGCAGAGTTCACACTAGGCTATCCACTTAGGGAAAAAATGGAATGAAATTGACGTGATCTCAATAACAAAAAGTAAGAGGGCAGAAATGACAGAAATTACTTAAAACTTTCACCTCTATCATGCTCAGCTTCACTTCCACTATAGAAACTACCCAGAAAGCAAGTTACAGAGGAGGTGAAATGGATATCTGTCACTAAGCTGCACCTTAAAAAAGGGATGAAAGTGACCTCAGTGTTCTGGGACAGTGACTATGGTCCCACAGAGGAATTGTAGTAGCCCATACATTTTTTCCTCCACTTACTGCGCTTGACTCTGTGCACATTGTAATATCACATTCCAGCTCTGAATACCATTACTTTGCATCTGCCTCAGCTCACGGACTGAAGAAATCTCAGCAAATTCAACACTAGCAAAGTCAAGAATATGAAATATCAAAAAATACTGTCTCCATAATACAGAATCTTTTCATTTCTGACTGGAGCTCACAGAGGAATATAACTAATTAATCTTTCTTTCAATTTTTTATAACTGTCCTTGCTGACATTTTCCCACATACAATCATGGCATCAAAATAAAATCTTTTAAATGACCCCAAAGTAATGTAAATGTGATATGATTTTAAAGCTTCTTAGGTTTTTTTTTTTTTTTTTGCTAGATTATTTGCCATTTTTACTAATATTTTGATGCGAGTAGCATGGCTGGCAATAACAAGTTGGATCAGAACCTTATGCACAATTGATATTAAACATTTGCTGACTAGGTCCGCTTAATAAATATATAAATCAATTCAGATATAATATAGATGGCACAAATAAGGGTTCCCAAATCTTGTTCACAACTGGTGAATGATAGTTTTTTCTATTGTCTTCAAATAGCAAGTTTTCATTCTTCAAATGATTGTCCAACATCCTACTGAGGTGGAAAGGAAGCCTATTATTCAATGAATAATAATTTAACTAAAGTGAAATATCAAGGTCATCAGTAAAAATACCGCTAATCAGATTGAAACTTGATATAATTAATTACTGTACTAAATTATTTTGCCATCCAAGCAGTTATTGCAAACAAAGCATAGTGTTGAATGGATTTTCTTACATAGCATTCCCCAAAACATACAAAGGGTTTACAGCTAAGATCAAGCCTTAAAATTACCTGCAAACTTGCAAACAAACTAGCTGATGTATGATATTCATAAATAGTTAGATCCCAAGAAGTGGTACCAAGATAATTATTAAACTGGCTAAAAACTGAGTAACGTAACAAAAAAATTGCATCTCACATATAGGCACATTGCCAACGTTTTTTGTTCCTTTTAACTGGGGAGAGATGGTAAGAAGAACGTGTGTTCATAGTATGGGCATTGTCCTTTGAAATTTATTTAAAGCAGATGTGGTTAAGTAAGGCATAGGCTATTCAAAAGCTAAGTCATCTTCAGAGTTTGGCACTGGAGTAGCTCCTTCATTTGAGTTTAATTACATTATGTTAAAGGAGAGTGGCAGAAGAGTCCAGCTGATTGAATTTAGGAGAAGTCCCATAGTTAAACTACCACTCATAACTTTTTAAGTGTCTTATCATGTTAACAAACACAAAAGGCAGATATTATTTCATAGAAATTAAGTCAGGCTTTAGCTTTACTTAATGTAAATTACGTGTGATACAAACATCCTAGTTTTGGCAGGCGTAGAGTGCATTTTCTTCTGAATGGCTGGTACAGTGCTGTGGTTTGGATTCAGTATGAGAACACTGAATGTTGTTTGTTGATGTTTTGATTACTGATGTTTTGGTTGTTGCTAGCTAGTGCTAACACTAAGCCAAGGATTTTTTGTTTCTGTGCTCTGCCAGCCATCAGGAGCACAAGAAGCTAGAAGAGAGCTCATCCTTGACAGCTGACCCAACCTGGTCGACGGGATATTCTGTACCACAGGACATCATGCCTGGTATATAAATTGGGGGAAGTTGGCTGGGACCTGCTGTTCACTGCTGGGAGATGGGTAGGCATTGGTCAGCAGGGGGTGAGCAGGAGAGCCATACATCACTTCTCTTTCTTGGGTTTTATTTCTCTCTTTCTGCTTTTCATTACGAGTAGGAATATTGGTAGTAGTAGTACTTTTATTATGACTAGTTTATTTCATTTGGTTTAAAATAGTAAATTGCTCTTATCTCAGCCCATGAAGTTTACCTTTCCTTTCCAACTCTGCTGCATTGGACAATAGTGGGAGTGAGTACTCAGCTCCTGGCTAGGGTTTAACCATTACATATATAAATATACACACACACCTTTAAGAAAACTAATGCAACGTACTGTCAAAAGAAATACTACTTCAAATAAAAACAAATTATTCTTGAAGATTTGTTAATAAAAGATCGATATCCTAAAGTTTTGTTAGTTTGTTTGTTTTTTGAGTTTTTTTTCAAATTAATGAGCATGTGAAACTAGTACTAGACCAAACTTCAGTATCATTTAAAGTACGGGTGTTCCAGCATCCCTACCACTGTATATAAAGTAAAAATTCTTGCTCCAAAGAATGAAGTGAAGAACACCTGCACCAGTCAGAAAATGAAACATGTACCTTCCTCCTATTTTTTAAGCACAGTCCAAATCACTATCAAAACTGGACTAGCTATTGCAGGTTTGGGCTCACCTGTCCACGAACAAACCCAGAGTAGCTTAGACTCAGGCTTGCTTTGTGCACATTGCAAATAGTAAAGCATTCATTGTCTATATTATAACTGATAAATCAATACTTAAGCTAACAGCTCATTAAATACCCACATGTTGATTTATTCAATGCTGAACAACATATGGACCTACCATATTTTTCTAGAATTGTCACTATATGGGAGTAATTCATTGTTATGACTCAAATCCAAGCAGTATCTGTTATTTAATATCAGACAAAAATATATGGTTCTACAGCTACTAGACATGAATCAGTTTGAATCTCAAATCCACTGTGGTATAAAACAATACATGAAAAATAGCCTGCTAATAGTTATTTGGGCAATGTTCAAAGTCATCAGATGCATGAAGAAATTCCAATATTTCTCATGTACAGTGTCATAAGTTTAGAAGACGTGGGGTTTTTAAAAGAGTAAACAATATACAGTCCAAAGTTATTCTAAAATTCCCCTATTTAACTATGGTTATAGTTCATCTTGTAAATGAATAGTGATTTTTTGGGTAGTGACTGGGTAGATAGAACTACTAAATACTTGATTTTCTTTTTGGGATTCTGCTGTGCAGCTTTGACCTTAAGTCCTTAAGACCTTAGGTCCTCTGGCCTACCCTGCACGCAAAACAAGGGCCACTTCGGTCAACACTAGGTATCTTCCCTTTTTCAATCCAGAGTAAAAAAGCCCTTACTTTTTCTCATACAAAAACTGGTTTTCAAAATTTGGCTTGACAAAAGCTGCAAATCCATCCATGGAATTTCCATGCATACAGTAAGTCAATACTTAAACTACATAAACATCAGCCTCTCCTACTCACTGACATTTTGCCAACTCAAATGTCTCCTTATTTCTCAAGCTTTCGGAGATGGATGTAATCCATCTACTGTTATGGAAAGTTCCTTATAAGTTAAACAGCAAACAAATCCAATTATCTCTCCACACAGTCATTCTTTCATTTCAACTTTGATTCCTAAACCCATTTATTTACTATTCTCCTTGTTTTATTGCTCTAGTATGTTGAATTAAACTACAAATAAATAAATTATATGCTTTGTAAAAAGGGGGTTTTTTGGTCCATAAATTTATACATTTTAATCTATATTACTTCAAGAAAAGTTAGCAGTGATTGATAAGTATAACATAAATAAGAAATAAAAATGAAAGATAAAAATTAATTATGAACTGGGAAGTAGATTTTAAACAATTATCTGCACCAGAACTGAAGGGCAGAGTAGATGCATATGCTCATCATAAGTCATACAAAACTTGTGTTACACATTTTTTCTTACTTATTTTTGATATAAATTTTGTATTTGCTGCATTGTAAAAGCATGAGAAAAACCTTTTATTAGACCATTTTTGTAGTTCAGTGCATTATGTGTATTGCTAGCTTTCTTTTCCTTTTATTTTTCATGAAGACACTACATAAATTACCACATTTTCATGTTTTATGTTGCTTTTCAGGCATATTCTACAGTAATTATACTAACATTTTTTTCTGTAAATGCAGTGCCAAGATAGAGGACATAGATGATGCCAAGGATAACACATGTTCACTAGTCAGATTCTAAAATGTCTTATTGATTGCATGAACTTAACTATTTTAAGTAGCTCACACAACTATTCCAGTAAGGAAAGGCATGACCTTAACTATGCAGTAATTAGACTGTTATAATAATATATTGTAGTCCTTAAATTATTTTCTTACAGTAAACTTAATGATTATGCAGTGAGATTTGATTAGATTGATACATAGACAAATGTAAGACATTTCTAAATTTATACTTAATAATATGTCTACTAACACAGGCAAATTGCTCAGTGGAGTATCAGCTAAGTTAAAAGGAGTCCTGATTTGAAATAGAGACTTAAACATTTATTATTATGCTACTCAATTACTGTGCCTTACTGAAGAGAAATGCATCAACATATTTATCTAATAAATGGAATGAGCCTTCCACTTAACCTGATGGCAATTATTTTCGAAATTTATACTCTTCTGTCACAAGATACCAATTCCAGGAAATTAATAGACCATCTACTTCTAGCTCGCTTATATATAACTGTTAGGAAGTGGCACTGCTTCAGCAAACAGGCAGCACTCCATTGATTGACTTTGACAGGTGTTGCTTGTGGACGAAATGGGAAAATTAACTAAAGGACTCAATGAGGAGCTCATTATATTATGCAGTCTGACTGTTCTTATTTGTCTTTTGTATTTTCCTTTTAGATTTTTTTTTTAATTATAGAAATGCATCGTATCTACTGGCAAACTGCGAAGTCCTTTTTTCATTAAGCAAGAAATATTTATTTCCTTACCTCTGAGTTTTGTCACAAAGTTGTTTTCTGCTATATGCTTGTGTTACAATCACTTTATAAATATGGCTTTTTATAACTATTTTCAACTTCTTGTTGAATCTTTTCATGGTGAAAAAGATATAAAGCTGGAATTATGTTTGCATTTCTTATATGTACTACTTTCTATACATGAAAATGAATGGGATGTTTTATTTTTGGAAAATGCCAGAGTGGAATAGCAGACAGGTAGCCTTCAGATTGGATATATGCTTTCCAGTAATGGAAATAAATAAAAAGATGAAGGTTTTTCATGGGAACCCATCTCACTTGCCCATAAAGTCATCTGCTAGAAGCTGTGAATTCTTTTGAAAAAAGTATCAAAGAAAAGCTAAACAATTTTGACTGATCCTGTAATTTTGTGGCATTGTTTGTAATTTGATACTATCAAGGAACTTAAATATCCTTGACTAAGCTGCTCATCAAGAACCCATGTGACAGCATATATATCATGATAGCATTAAAATTTTATAAATAAATCACTTTGTGGAGCATGTGCTTTCTATTTACTTCCTAGTCACATGTTATGCTGCTATTATATATAAGGACTTTTTAATTTCTGTATCACTGAGGTTATATAGACAAGGAAGTGAGGCATTATTGGCTTCATATTATATTCACATTTAAGTCTTACATTTGTAGTGGAAAGGGAAAACATTTTGTATTAACTTGTCTGTATCTGCCTCTGATATGGTAATTCATTTCAGAATCTCCGAGCACTTAGTGAAGTCAACACTTTACAAAAATTTTTGTGTGTAGGAAAAACATGTTTTGCTACTTTTTTTATAACTTAAAGAAAAAAAAATGTTAATATTCATTTACCTCGGAGAGGCAAGGAATTCAGGACAAGCTATGTACCTGGAAATAATATATTTTACTAGAATAATTTGGTATAGTTGGAAATTTTTTTCTGCCATTCCTTCTTCAGATCTGAAATAGAATCTGCAAACCTTAAAGTTCAATAGAAGTGAAGGTCAAGAGTGTAGGAGTTAAGTTAAAGATGGAGCAAATAAATGTCTGCTGGTAGTTTATGCAACCAAATGTGCAAAAAAGGGAGCAACAAGAAACTTGATTATCTTACAGGCAACAGACAGAAACAGATAGTTCAGTACACTTGGAATAAAATGGAATGTGTGGGGGGAAAAGGTGGGGAACATTAATATGCAATAGAAGCAAATATGAAAAGAATTTACTGCCTTATAAACGATCATTATTGTGCTGTAATAATGATAATGTCTGCTGCATACATAGATCAAACCCTTTCAAGGTAAGCAACAAAGACTTTACCAACACTGTCTTACTGTGCTGCTTCTAGCAGCTGAAAACTGTTACGCTTTTAGCTGTAATGAAACTTTGTTAAGTCCAACAGCAGTAAAATGAGACCTCAACAAATGTGATGATCACATAAACACAAAAAGACAAGCTTTCCTATTCACTGCAAAACATACTTCACATACGGTGTAGGTAAGGATGCAGTTTCCACAGTACCTCTCTTCTAAATCTGAGATTATTTACTGCTGCAATTCAGCAAGCCCATTCTGCTTTTTCATTGTGTTCAGTTCTGGGCCCCTCACTACTAGGCAGACTGGAGTGATGGAGTGAGTCCAGAAAAGGGCAATGGAGTAGGTGAAGGGTCTGGGTCTGGAGCACAGGTCCTGTGAGGAGTGGCTGAGGAAGCTGTTTTAGTGTAGCCTGGAGAAAAGGGGTCTCAGGGGAGTGTCTGCAATACTAAACAAAGTTGTAGCAAAGTGGGGGGCAATCCCCTCTCCTAGGTGAGACGTGACTCTTCTCCCAATGACATAATGAGAGAAAATGTCCATAAGTTATGTCAGAGGAGGTTTACATTGGATATTAGGAAAAAAAATCATCACTGATAGGGCTGTCAGGCATTGTAACAAGCTGTCCAGGAAAGCAGCTGAGTCACCATCTTTGGAGGTATTTAAAAGATTTGTGAATGTGGTACTGAGGGACACGGTGTATAGTAAACTTGACAGTGTTAAGTTTATAGTTAGACTTGATTAAAAGTCTTTTCTAACCTAAATGATTCTATGATTCTGCTTTGGCACTGAATTAGTCTTGAAAAGAGGGTGGCTAAAAGATTTGTTTCCCACCTATTATACATTCAGATAAGTACTCCAAGAAGAAAAACATATCTTAGTGCTATCTATGTTCATTGCCATGTGTTATAAGCTCTAAGCATATTGCATGTTTTAATGTGGTCCATAGAAACACACAGTTTGGAAAACATGACATAAAAAAACATGACAGAATGCCGAACTACTTCTAAATGTAAGTAGGTCTAATGGAAGAAATAGATGACTAAGGTCTTGAAAGGTAAATTTGAAGAGATATCAAATTTTGTGATTAGATCTCTATCTGAATGACACAGGTGCTTGAATAAGACTGTTAATAAAAAAAAAAGAAGATGAATTTCAATAATGAGATAAAGACATTAGATCTGCAAGAGATAAAGACACTAGGTCAGTAATTACAGCTATTAGAACTAAATTGGTTGAACCATCCAAACCACAGCAGAAACTCTTTGATAGACTGTTGGATATCCTGGAAGGTAACCTGTGACACTAGGAAACTTTGCTATGGATCTCTAAATTTAAAAATCAGCAATCAGCTAATGCATTATCTGACAATATTAGTCTCTCATAGACATCTATAACAGTGAATTAATGAGCTAGAAGTATAATACTAGAAACTAAAGATACTAGAGCCTCAGAGAGAGCTTTGTTTTCTGAATATTAGCAAGTAGACTGGTGGACAAAAAGCAACCTGACAGATCAAAGTAGTTTGTAGTGAGATCTCTACAACTAGAGATATTATTCAGCACTCTATGATGTTCAGCAGCTTTGCTTTGGACTATTTTATTTAGTTTCAACATGTTGCCAGTGTGCCTGTGTTCCAGAGCTATTCAGGCATCACCCATTAGTTCAGATTATTACTGCTGCATTTTGAGGTTGAAATTATTTAGTACATTTTTAAGTTTCCTCAAAAAGTAATGTATTTCACAAGCACGAAATCACTTTGTGAGCAGCGTACAGTCAGGGGTATAATAGTGGAAACCACGGTACTACTGCAGGCTAAAACAGGAGAACCAGTTTATACAGTGCAAGAAATTCATTTTTATTTGACAATTAAGAGGAAAATTTAGCTGAGGGAGTAGATAAGAATAAATCCAATGCATATATTCTGTTATTTAAAAGTCAGATGCTGGTCAAAGACGCAGATGAAGTGAAGTCAGCTTCCTAGAGATAGACATATGTAGTGCAATTGATGGTCTCTACCTCCCAGCCTAAGACTCAACTTTCTATGCCGTGGCTCCTTTGCAGCTAAAGAAAAGAGACCTGCTATGCAAGCGAGCAAGAACAGGCAAATTAACCTGAAAGCCATGTTGATGGCAGTAGTATGTTTTTTGGTAGCTCTGAATGGAAGTGTGTGAGTTCTCAATTTAGGTTTCACATGGCAAACTACTGTAAGACAATAGATAGCTTAAAAAAAAAAATAAAAAGAGTAAGTCACTTGAGACACCGCACTTGTATTATACACCACAAGAGAGCACTTCTTGGGAAGCTTTGATAAATGATAATTAAGCTGCAGGCATGAAGTCAGTTGTGTATACAAGGATAAATGAATAGGGTGTATGAAAGAAGGAAAAGCAGAGTCATCCCTGTTCTTACAAACCAGTGTAATCACACATCCTCAACACTCTCTTTCAGAGACCCATATGAGTATAAATCCCCACTGACTAACCTTTATTGCTCATATATGCTTTTGCTCCCAGTTTTCCTGTATCCATTTTGCCATGTCTTCATCACACATGCTTTAACTCCCTGTCCAAACCTCATGCTACCTCCTCTCTCTGCGATTTCCAGGAAATTACTTTTTCTATTGTCACATTCGGCCTTTAGTATTTGTTTTGTCTGTCAATGCCCCAGGAAAGCCAAGATTCTTATACCCAACCAGTCTGTCAGTTAGGGGACCCTTCCCTGAGCAGTTTCTCTGAATTGGAGAACAGTTGGACTGACTTGTTCAGGGACACACCGACAGCGTACGGAAGACCGCTCAGTGGGTCTTCCTGCTTTATTCTAGAATCTTAACTGCTCACAGCAGCTGCCAGTGCCTGTGAAGGGCTCACACCAACGATTTACACTCTTTATTAATGGAGAATTGTGACAGGTTAAGATCTGAGGATTGCCCAAGACAGTATCTAACTGCAAAAACTAATTCAAAGCAATATACGGACAAGCTCTGATCCCCAGTGGAAGCACTCAGCAAGAAGAGTATGGTTCTTACCCCACAGGCATCCTTACGGGAAAGAAGACAGGTTGTTGACTGATCCCAGTAGTTATGATGAAGTCTTCCCTAACTTTTCCCCCATTTTCAACTTAACTTTTACTATTTCTTTATGTTTAGGTGGAGCTTGAGTTACTCTAGACATACATACCTTTGTTACTGGTTGGACAATAAAATATAGAGCACATGCCCAGTGAGGGGTGGTCATACCTTGGAGGTGGGTAACTTTGGGATAGAGGTGTGCATTAATGGTACAATTGGGCTATAAGGAACTTCTATTAGGATGTGAACACAACCTCTCCTTTTCCTCTAATTTTAGCCTCAGTCATCTTTGCTCATCTATGCAATGAAGCTGGTTAAAACAGCTTTTTTGAGCATCACACTGACTAATGCTCAAGGAAAAGCTGGCATTCCTTTTTGTTAGCAAAATTGATGAAGCCATAACTGAAAATTTACCTGAATTATGAAACCCAGCCATATTTAGGATATGTGATGAAAGTGTGGGAGGAGGAGGATGCAATGACTTTCTTTAAAACTTTCAGAAAAAAAATGGTGTATCAAATTCAAGTTGGGAAAAAATGCTTTTCTGATCTTTAGGGAAAACAAAAATAGTATGCATAACAACTTTCGTTTAAAAAGTTGAAATCTAATTTTCTCATAAATCTTTTCACTGCAATGGATAGTAAGTGACTAGAATAGTAAAATTCAATAGCACTTGGGTTTTCACTTGTCTACAGCTCTTTAAAAGATAGTTTGTATCTTTTTTCAGTATCTTTTCTTTTTTGTGTCTATTTTGAAATATTTTACTACATTTTTATGCCAAGAAAGAACATTTCGTTCAGTTTTCAATTAAACCTAGTCTTCTAAGATTATATGCTACTAAGAATAAATACATATGAGACTGGTAAGGAGAAGGCATTGTAAAATACAGTTCCAAATCAGGTGTGTCAGTAGAAGACTGACATTCTGCATTATCTGTATATTCTCAGAATTATAATTGGAATTGTTAAGAAAGTAACCTTTATTTAAAAGGTGTCATGTTTCCAGGAACAATTTATCGGTGTTAGGTGATATTTGGTCTGTGTTTTGTTTCTGAATATACTGCTGGCTTCAGGCTGTACTTCTGAGAACTACATTAATGGTATGCTATCACCACTTCCATCAGAAATCTCTTAAGTACAGCCATACACCTATTAAATTACCAGTTTACCAAGTTTTTCCATCTTGGAACATTTCCATTTGTAATCAACTAACTTCTTTATTAACTCACCATTATATGCATATCAGCATTTCTGGGCTTTGTCTTATTTTCAAGTCCCATGTGAAAGGCAGATGATAGAATTAGTGCAGCCTGACTTTCAGTTTTCAATCTAGAAGGAATTTTTGTTTTATAGACAGAAGCTTCCCTTTTATATTCATATTTAATAATATTTTTCTATAACCTTTTTGATTTCCTGTTGATTTTTATTAAATATGCCATTATGATGTGTTCAGCTTTGTTAAAGTGTTTTAAAGTGAGTTTATGAAGAACTGATTTGAAACTTGCATACCTCTTCACAAAACAAAATTTTCACACTAAAATAAAGCTCTCCTAGGTTTAGGAGGCCATTTCTTAATTCTCATTAAAGTAAACTGAAATTGCACTATTTTTGGCAAAGAAGTTATGATATCTCATGGAAGTAAACTATGACTCTCTTGACCATGTAAAATTTTTTTCAGTATTAGTCCAGGAATTTTGTAT
>VZTI01004880.1:332736-402545 GCA_013397865.1 Struthidea cinerea
AGCAAGGAATTTTTATATATATATAAAAAAAAAAAAAAAAATATATATATATATATATATATATACATGCAACAGTTGCCTACTTGTCAAACCAATAATCATATTGAAAAGTCAAAACGTATTCAGCTTCCACTTACTTAAACATATAAGTACATTCAAAGTTGGTTTCCACCCCACACACCAAGTGTTGATGGGGGCAGAGGTGAGGGAAAAAGGTGGAAGATAATACCTGAGAAAAATAAGATTTTTTTAAAAGTTATCCATTTGAATGTGGAATAAACATGTATCTTGGTTCACTAGGATCTCACCATTAGCAAGAACTACTATCTTCCCTTGCACAGACCTCTTGACAGATCTCTGCCAGAAAACCTAGTGTGACACTCAGCACTGCAACCTGTGAGATGTTGGTATAGGAGTAGATCATAAAAAAACATAGTGCTGAGCCACCCGCAATTGTTTCTTTACATACAAAAACTTCTCCCGAAAATTTTGCAATGCAATTAAAGTTACTGTTGCAAATGTTCCTTTCTCCAAAGAGAGGAAGTAAGAAGACCATACAGTTCGTCTGGAACTCTGTCAACATTCAGAATTTGTCCTCAATTCCTTAAACCATAGAGCTGGTTTTTCTGCTAAAATGTGTTGAAAATCAACACATTGTTTATGTGTAAAAGAAATATAATCTCAAGATGGAGGAGTTACCATTTTAAAAGGCATTCTTGATGACAATTTAGCCATATGCTTGCCTTACTTTCTGTTCATAATCATAATTTTTATTCATGTTACTATATGTAAAAAGCAGCTACAGGGTTTTTTTGAAAGCTTAGATGACTGAAGTAAAACGTACCGCTTCTTTCTTTTGAGTTTAAAAAGGGTTTTCTTTGCAAAAAATAACGATTTCTACTTGTCTCTAAGCCTTTGCCACAATGAGTACACAGATAAAATTTACTGAAGCCACAATTAAAATTATTTTGTCTCTGTCTGTTCACTAACACTCCTTACTACTATTTCTTTCTTTTAGGGTGAATGTGTAAAGCTCAAGCTTCCCCATGCAAACAAAAAGAGGCCTGTCCCATCCATTTAACACTGTTTTAATATAAGCTAGTTTCGATGGTTGACCACTTGTTAGATGTTCTGCAATTTAGGATGTTAGCAAACTAATTGGACTTGTCTGAAGCATAAATGGAAAAAGGATCCCTCCAAGCCACATGGCTTGAAGAAAGTTCTTCTCATAAATACTTATTTTCTTGTCTAATCTACCATTTCTTAAGAATAGGACTATCTTCGTAGACAGGAAAGAGGGCATTCATCTGAAAATAAAAATTAGTTGCTGTCCAGTTGGCTGCTGAGGTGCTTGCTTTGATTTTTATTCATCAGGTCTTCAGTTTTGTTTTTTTTTTTTTCTTTGTACACAATGATCAATGCCAGATTCCAAAAGCTCTTTCTATAAATTGTCCAAAATGAACTGAACTTCAATTCTGTTTATTGTTTCTATACTATGATACAAGCCAATTAAGGATCAGCAATTATATCATGTAATGTGTCCAGAGAAGCTGTGAAATTTATACACCTCTTCTGTTAAGAATTTCAGGTTAACATCCACTGTGCTTAGGTGAGGCAGTCATAGTTCAAATTGTGTCAAAGCTATGCCCTGTAGTGTTAAAAAAAGGTGGAACACCAGGACTTCTTTATCTATATAATTATCATAAAATTATTATCTGGAAGGATATTACAGTCAAGAATTAAAATAAAAGTCCAGGATTGCTCGTCAGTAAACTTAGTGGTGTATTAGTTAATTCAAAGGCAAAGCTTTACAGAAAAGTCTGGCTTCATATTTCACCAAAGCTACTCAACAGTGAAACTTTTGTTAATACAGGTTAATTCTTCTGAGATCTAAAATTAAGTAATGGCTCAAGAATTGTCAAGTGGCTACTGTAGGAAGCCTTTAGCCAGTATTTGTTAAGACTGATGTAGTTTTCCAGCAGGAAAGAACATAAAAGCATATATGTTAATATATAAAAGAAACAGATTCATACTCAACAGAACAGTGCTATAAGAAAAAGTTAGAAAAATTAGAAAAATGTTGTTATAGGTTATGTTAATAGCTAAAAATACTATTAGATATTAATTAATGTATAATTATTTACAAGGTAAAATCTAGATATGCATAAACATGTTTGACTCCCTGACAGTGTATCATATATTAGTAGTGAATAAAGTGATTGAAAAACTGTCATTTCAAAGGACGACAATATTAACTTTTACAAATCCTGAGCAATGCATAGTTGGTGAAGTATGGAACTGGAAAGTAACTTGAATAATTTGGAAGAAAATGTGAAAGTAGTGCACAAACAAATGCAGGAAGTGCTGCCTTTCAAGATGGATTTTGGAGAGATACTATATTCCAGTGGATCACAATTTTTACCAGATGGCTGTCAGAGACCAAAGATCTCTCTTAAAATTCCAGTTAATAAGATACTTATTAACTGGAAGAAAAGGACAAGTTATGAGTAAAAACTAAGGTAGAAGCATTTAAAAGGAAATATATGAGTATTTAACTGCTGACCATTTTACAAATAATAGTTCAGCACATCTGCAAAAAGGTCCTTGAAGATGGAGAGGACTTGAAAAAGGAAGTAATCTCTTTTCATGACAGGAATTTTCACTTTAATAGATTTTAATAAATTATGCAGAAATATGTCATGGTTTAGGAATGGTTCTCCCCAATTTAGTGTTTCCACTGAGGCTCTCCAAACCACACTGCTGCTGTCTCTCTCTCTCTCCCATCTTTCCTCTCCTCTCTGTGATAGGCTGGAGAGGAGAATTGGAGGCATGAAATGTGATGACCATGGATTGAGATAAGTGCGATTTACTGGAAAAAGCAATGAGGCAAGAAAACTAATAGTAACAACAACAATGCTCATGACAGAGAGTCCAAGAAAAGAAGATATTGCTCACTGAGGGAACCTCACCAACAGACGCTACTGGATGGCTCCCTCTGCCACGCTTCCCCCACAGCTCCCTCTGGCTCCCAACTGATATTACACAAATACTCCCTCCAGCTCCAAACTGGCATTACTCCACTGCTCCATCCACCACACCACCTCAACCATAAGGAAGCCGTTTTCCCTGGAAGAGACTCCCTTCCTCTGACCCCTCCTGGCTACCACAAAAGTTAGCCCTGTCCTGATCGGAATCAGGACAAATACCATTAACAATTTCCATAAAATCTCCAAAGTGAACAAAGTAAAACATGTTGTCTACGTCAAGATTCTTTGCCTAAAATTTGCTCAAGATTTAATTTTATTTTTTTTAGGAGAAGTCACACAGAAATTTTTCAGGTATTACACAGAACCTCTAGTTCAGTATATATCATCAGAGATGATACACTGGAAAGAGTCCAGTGAAAGAGAGACTGTTTAACTTGTGGAAGAAAAGGCTACAGAGGAATCTTATCCATGCATTTAGATACCTGATACTGAAGATGGACCCAGACACTTCTCACTGGTACCTTGTGGCAGGAGAAGAGGAATTGGGCAAAGCAGGTTCCAATTAAAGACAACTATTGTGAGGTAAAACCCAAGCATGGCTTTCTCAGACAATTTCTGGAGTCACTGACCTTGAAGATACTCAAAACCGAACCGAGCACAGCCCTTAGCAACATGCTGTAGCTGTAACATTAAGGAAGGAGCCTAGACTAGGTGATCTTAGTGACTGACGGTAGGCTGAACATGAGCCAGCGTGTGCCCAGGGGGCCAAAAAGGCCAAGGGCATCCTGGCCTATATCAGTGTGGCTTTTGTCGATGTGGACATAAAAGAACACTCTTCTTGTAATCCAAAGTCGTAGAAGTTTTTCTTTTCTCTACTGCTATTTTTATACCTCTTCACAATTGCTGTGGCCTGTTGAGATTGGCTGCTTAGCAAACAATGAGCATTCAAGCAGTAAAACAATTAGCCATACAAGCAAAGGTATAGTTGTTACATGTTATCCACAGGTTCTTCCTTGTACACCCGTAATGTCCCATAACAAGAACATCTTCTCCTTGTGTCCAGAACATCTTCTCTCATTGGCTATCTTCTTGGCCTTCTCTGTGGGTTTCACTGAAGCTGCAAAATTTCCACTGTAAAATTCTCACAGGTAAATTCTGACCGGTTTCAGGTCTGATTCTGTGAGACTGTCGGTCTGGCTGTGAGTCTCATCATATCAGCAATACTGTGGCCAGCAGGACGAGGGAAGTGATTCTTCCCCTCTACTCAGCACTGGTGAGGCCGCACCTTGAGTACTGGGTCCAGTTCTGGGTCCCTCAGCTCAGGAAGGATGTAGAGATGATGGAGCATGTCCAGAGAAGGGCAACAAGGCTGGTGAAGGATCTGGAGAACAAGTCCTGTGAGTTGCAGCTGGTGGTGTTTAGCCTGGGGAAAAGGAGGCTCAGAGGTGACCTTTTCGCTCTCTACAATCACCTGAAAGGAGGGTGCAGCCAGGTGGGGCTCAGCCTCTTCTCGCAGGCCATCAGTGACAGGACAGGAGGACACTGTCTAAAACTGCACCAGAGTTGGATATTAGGAAGAATTGGATATTAGGAAGAAGTTCTTCACAGAAAGGGTGATTGGGCATTGGAATGGGATGCCCACACAGGTGGTAGAGTCAGCATCCCTGGAGGTGTTTAAGAAAAGGCTGGACTTGGCACTCAGTGCCATGGTCCAGTTGACAAGGTACTGTTGGGGTGTAGGTTGGACTTGATGATCTCAAAGGTCTTTTACAATCTAGTTGATTCTGTGATTATGTGATCTCTAGAGGTTCCTGACAACATCATCTATTCCCTGTTTCTGTATCATTTTCAATAGAATATGTGTGTTTTAGGGAGTAAGAATGTACAGAACTAACATTCACTTTGAACATGTTCACAAAGGCTAGATAAATGTCCATTATTTTTTCATAGGATAATGAATGAAAAGTACATCAGAAGCCTCTTCAAATACACTGAAAAATATCTTTGCATCAAACTACCTGTGAATACTGCATTGCAATACCTCACTGTATATAAAATATTAAACTATATTGAATTAAAACATAGCAACACTGGCTACTACGTTCCACTGCTTTGCAAGTGTGAGACATGCAAATAAGAATATTTTGTCTGTGTGTAGTCATTTTTAGAATTGCTGATGTGCTGAAGGATAAATATTTTAAAGAAAGGGCAGGAATCATCATATTGGTCATGTATCTACTGTATGACCTATTCTGTCCCACACAGCATTATTTCATATTCAATGACCTGGAAAGCTTGCTTACTGTCTACCAGTGCCAGTAATTTTTCCCTACAACATGTTTTCACTCTCCTAATAATCACACTTACAAGAATATGTGGTTATATGTACAGTATATTAACACAGTTTGATGTCATCTCCTATTCATTGCCAGTGATTTGGAAGCCTCTATCAGATCATGTGCACGATTCCCAAGGATACCACATCCTTCATCCTTAAGGGTAAGAATGTGCTCAACCACGTAACTGCTTTGGGCGTTAAGTCTTCACTGCGGCGCCGGTGCAGCTCTGTGCAGAGCCCACCAAGGATGTATTAGCTGGAATATGTATGTGGCGTACTACTTGTCTCATGATAACCCCATTTATGAGAAACTGAAATAATTAACTCTGTGTCTGTACACAGCTGTGCAGATTCTATCTCTAAGCCCTCTTGATAGGTGTAGCTTGGGTGTCCCTAACCAGCCTGCAGACAACAAAAATTCTGTGATTCCCTAGCCCTATCTGAAACACAAGAGGTGAAGAGAGTTTGTTCAGAAGGTCTGCCAGTCAGCAGAAAGAGCTTTGTTTTCTGGGCAGCATCCAGAGTTTTCACTGAGGAATAAAACCAGGTTTAGAGCAAAAGGGGAGAAGATCCATATTCAGCTTAATAACAAAATTGCCATTCCTTCTTGGGAGTACCCTGGCTAGTTTTTTCCTAGGCTGTATGTTTTGAGGGTGAAAAGCAGTCCAAGAATCATTACCAGAAGCAGTTTGGACAAGACTGTGCCAAACTCGATTCTCTTCCCTTTGAGTTCCATACAGTCATTCAACAGAATCCCAGCTTGTACATAAAAAATATTTGACTGGACTGTTTAAACTGTATTTACTTTTGTGCAAATTTAAAATATTTTAAAATATAGGATTATTTTAAATACATAAAAATATGTTCTATTTTTAAAATATTATACTCTAAACTAATAAGTACATAATTGATTATAAACTAATGGTTTATCTAGAATTGTGTTTACACTAGTATATTGAAGTTACATATGTAAGGATATCTGAAAGGATTATTGGTGAAAGGGAGAAACATAGGGTGGAGACATTTACCAAACAGCATGAAAGAAGCATCATCCCCATACTGCTGAAAAGAAAAACTAACTACAGAGTAGAACTGAATTTCTGACAGGCACAGTGCTTGTCAGATCTTTGAGATACAGATGTGGAAAAGGGGAAGAGGTAGAAACATGGTGGACTGTATTTTATTCCTAGTTGTAATGGAGCAACATAGAGACAATCTGTAGAAAATTGTCTAGAAATTTAGTTCTTCTCTTCCCACATCTACTTTTTTCTAGTTTGTCATGTGAAAGAATGATCTAGCCTCTAAAATGTTAGAATCACAGAATCACAGAGCAGTTTGTGGTCATCAGTAGGTTATCTAGGTCTGACCTCTCTGCCATGGGCAGGAATGGCATTCACTATACCAGGTTACTCAGTGCTCCATCCAGCCTGGCCTTGAACGCTTCCAGGAACGGGGCATCCACTATGCCTCTGGACAACCGGTTCCAATGCTTCAGCACCCTCACAGTAAAGAATATCTGTCTAATATCTAATCTACACCTACCCATCTTAGTTTAAAGTAATTTCCCCTTGTCCTATCCCTCCCCAGCCTCCTTGCAAGCCATTTACAGGATTGTCATAACTCCCCATCCTGATCCCTCTGCATTGACTGAGAATTTCACTCTATTGCAAAACATGTAGATACAGGTTAACCTTATTGTAGCAAAAGACAGTTTTATTGTTTTGGAGAAGGATTTATCTAATTTTTTTTTTTCCTGGAAAGAATTTCTCTACTGAACATTCAAAATCAAAGGAAGATCCAATCACTCTATTTTGCCATTTTCAGGCTTGCCTTTATTGGTTTTGCCTTTTTCCTCTGAAATATATTTCTTCAACAATTTCCTCTTGTGAATGAGTTGAAATCTATCAAAAAGTAACAATTCATAGGCTTAAGTAAAAGAAAAATAAACAAAATCTAGAGAGAAAGAGCCTCCAGTTTGAAACAGAAATGTAAGTAATTTGCTTTATCAGTTTTTTTTCTTTGTCATATGTAGCTTGAAGAAGATGTTCTCTCCAGAAAGGAGGCCAGTAAAAGAAAATAAAAGAATCTTTAATGAAAAAAGGCCTTCAATACTCCAGATGCAGATATGACATGGTAATAAAAAACTATGGATCCTAATTTTCTATTTAGTCTTTGAATCATTTTCTGTTGCTGAAACTGCAATTGAAACTGACTTTTATTAAGCTGACTGTAAATATTCGCCTTTTTACCAACAAACTGTTTGTGTTAGCAAAATGAGACTCTGTTTTGTATACAGAGCTGTAAAACATTATGTACTGAATGATTTAAAATAAAGTAGGCTTTATTTTTGATGCATATTTTGTGGGTTACTCATTTATTAATATGCATGTACATTTAATTCATCTTGACAAAAAGCCATTCAATTCCTGTTTAACCAGGACATAGGGAAGTAACCCAGGGATAAATAAAGAAGCATGGATTGGGCTATGCCCATAAATTAAGTCAGCCTAAATGAAACTGAAGATAAAATTGGGGAGAAGATCAATGAAAGTTTCTGGTTTCCCAAACCTAGTATGGAGATCAAATGGTAAGCTTTGTGGATCAGAATACATGTCTGCCCAGGACACCTGCCTGGGTTCAAAACTGTTAGTTACTGTCTTAGTTATCTGCAGCCAGAACAGATTTATCTGCAGATAATCAGAAGCTGACTGCATGTAATTTGCATTTCTGAGGTCATCTATTATTAGCACAATATACACCTAACTCTTTTGATAATAGAAATAAGAAAGTTGATAGATAATATTAGGATAATTTGGGGGTATTCCACTTTAAAGGCATAATTTTCTGTCTAATTCTGTATGCATATTTGCAGTTACATATTAAGGACTCCAGAGGATTTTAGGTCCTGCCAGAATAATTGAATGCCAAGCATCTGCCAACAATCAAATCTGCTAGAAAACCTTTTAAATAGCCCAGCAGTAGAAGAAGATAAGATAATACTGTAATAGCAAGTCTAGTCTCAGAGACAGGAAAGGGAATAGAGCGGCAACAACCAATTTTGGTTTGATTAAAATTTTTCATTTTACATATAATATTAAGGTAATCATTCTGTTTTCATTTATACTTGCTGGCAGGTTTAATAAAATACTCTAAACCAGAATAGCCATCATTCACTGATTACTGAGTGCCAACAGAAATAATACTGTCATAGAATGGCTTTAGTAAACACAGATATATAAATTATGTGAATCTTATACAGCTCTTGATAACATTTTTACATTACTTTTCTTTGCATGTCATTAAAGAGTGGCAAAAAATACCAAATGGTGTTTTGTAAGTGGCTTTTGTTGAGAGATCTTTATTTTGCAAGCAGCACTTCCATTCCAAGTATTTAAAGTAACACTTGAGAAAAAATAGTTAAAATACGTTTCTGGGAAAAAACCCCAAAATTTATTCATAGAGTCTAGTACTTTGACTTAAGAGTTTTCTTTCCAAAGATATTTTGTTATAAGGAGTGCAATAATCCATGTTTGTGGACACCATGTTACATCAAACCTTTATGGCTTTACTTGTGCCTGGTGTCTCAGAGAACAGAGAACTGGAAAAGTTCTGTCAGCGAGGGACAAATTACAGACAGAGCCAACTGCCGGGAAAACACAGTTCAGCCTGCTGTCATAGCCATCAGAATGTGTTTTCCTTTACTTACACACACTAATTCCTTGTGAAAAGGCATGGTCAGAAGTCTCTGCTGGGGTTCCCAGCTAGCTGGAGAAGCAATCTGTGGAAGTGTATGGTGAGTCATGGTGTGTTTGTAAAACACATTGGCACCAGAAACAGCCACAGCTCAGTGGTGGCATCACAAAGCACTGTACTCAAGAATGCACAGCAGCAGTCACCTTCGAGTGATTTCTACTCCAAAGGACTTAGTCAGCAACACAGAATAGTTTCAGAAGCAATGGTTATAATTAAAATTCTGTCTTATTGAGAAAGCGGAATCTATTTGAGGGACAGACACAATCTAAATTTCACCTTCATCTCTGCTAATATAAGAGTGTAAAAGTTAGAATTTAAAAAAAAATAAATAAAAGAAAAATGGAAAATTCTGATCCTTGGCTTAAATATAAAATAAAACATTTTACATGGTAGCTCTAAAAGCACAGAAAATCAAAATGCTTTCTTTTTCCCGCTAACTTGAAAATTGGAGACTTCACATATTTTGTAGTACTGGAGGGAATAAAAAGCTATGTTTTCTTAGTGCAGAGTTTCAAGTTCATCATGTGAATGTGTACTTTTCTGAAGCTTTATGAAATTTTATTTAAACCATAGAGGTATCAAACACTTTGTTTATTTTGTAGATATACAGGCCATATATTTAATTCACTGAACTATCTTGCACAAAATGTTATTTACAACTACAACACACGTGCATTTCAGAAATCTTAAAAAGAGAAAGTCAGCATCATGGCTCTGTGCTGTAAAAGAACATCTGGAAGGCTAGAGAGTTGATGCCCTCATCAAATGAAATTCATTGCAGCAGTGAAAAAAATCATGCAACGGTGTCAAATCTGGAATCTGATGACTTATTTTTTCTCCCAAACTTTGTCTCTTGTTTCAAACAACTCTGAAATTCATTGCAACCACTCACTCCAATACCAATGTTTTAATAAAACTGAAACAGAATCAGATCTGAAAACTAGTTTGGCAGTTGACCACCCTCTAAAACATCTAGTAGTATTTTCACAGAATACAGCCACGCAGTGGACATGAGAAAGCAGAATATGGGCCATAATATGTATGGCTCATTTGCTTAGATTATCTGTGTTTGAGAACAGTAAGACAAATATCATATAAAGGAAACTTTAACTTATGGTCTGTTTTCTGCCACCACTATAAAAATGTACTTTAAGATGCAGAACCCATATTGTGTATCGAGTTATATCACTTCCACTTTATATTCATTAAGACTGGATAACCTTCTTTTTCTTGTACTTCTCATTGGTTAGCATGAGAGTATATTTTAATCAGTTCGGGATTGAAGTCCAATTTTTATGGGTATGAGCAGTGAAAATTACTGCATACAAATTCCTCTAGTGTTGTCCCAGACTGTTTATTCCATCATTCATAATATCCTTCTTTCTCAGGACTGGACCAGATAGGCCAGAATAAACATTTTTGTAGGTGATGTTAGCTTTTAAATAGCCAAAACCCCATTTTTTTAAAAATGGAAACTTCCTTCTTCTTTCTGCTGAATTTAATTCATGAAATTTCATACTGAGGCAAAGGTCAGTGTCAAGCCTTTCCAACAATGAAACAAAGGGATAAAAGGATCTGGAACATTATTATCAAAAACTGTTCTAGTCAGCAGCAAATCTAGGTCTAATAGCTTGAAGATATCAACAACTGATCCTAGAGGTGATTAACCAGTTTTGACCAATTGATGATTCTTAGTCTCTGAAGAGAGAGCTGGTGTTGTAGGCCCATGGTTTGGAATGGAAGTAATCATGGGCTTAATTCTGCATTTCTCAAGATGAAAGAATCTAAATATTCTGCGCCTGGTCATTTCTTGCATTGTTATTGTGCTGGACTACTGAAAGTTCACGCCTGAAATCACTTTTAGTTGGATTTCCAGGATCTTGGTGCACAGAGCAAATTTACACAAGAGTCACCCTTAGGCATTCCATTGCTTATCAAATAAGTTAGCATCAAGCACGGACTTGACTTCTTGATACTTCTTGATACTTCACTGTCTTTCGATCTATCTTCTTCCAGCCACTGCATGTCAAAGCAGGTTATTAAAATAGCTCTTGGCTAAATGTGCCAAGAACATTCATAGAATTCTATTCTGATTTATTTGACTTGAGAAGTGAAATTTTAAAGAGAAGTAATCCTACAGTCCATACCATACCACTGCCCTTATGTCTGTAACACAGTTACTCTTTAGAAGAGTTAACTGAAATTTAGGTATTGTATGTGAGGGGAGAAAACAGGCTATATTTTGGGATTCCTGTCACCAGTTTGAACTCTCCCCTTGTTCAAACTTTGATTTTTGAGCTCTTCTCTTTTTTCCTCTGGCTTTCTTTTCAAAAGAAAAGAAAAGTTGTTGTTTCTCTACAACTTTTCTTACATTGCTGCTTTCTACTTTTACTCTAGCCTTATCCATGTGATATTTATGTCTTTCATAGTCATTTATGCTCCTGAAGACCTCTGGTTTTTTCCTAGCTCTTGCACCTGCTTGGTTTCTAGTTGTTAAACATATATCACATAGAAAATTCTAATTTCCCTCTTGTTCACAAATGAATACACAATGTAAATCTGACAGGCACTCTTGTTTAAGAAAACATTGCATAGAAAGGTCATTAAAAAACCATAACTTGATGACATAACTGGAACAAGGATTACTTCTACTGTACCACATACAGTTCCTTAAGGTCATAAAACATTAAGGGATACAGAACACTGCTATTTGTGCAGGGTGTTATTGATCGTGAGGTGGCAGGGACCAGCACTTTTCAGACACCCTAGGATATGAAGGGACACAGATCTAGCAATATGCAGAATATATATTTAGATTTGTTAAATACAAACAGCATGCTGAGACGGCCTGTGGATTCAAATGCTTCATCTCCCGCTATGTAATTTCCCCTCTGCTCTTCACTGGTGTCAAATACTGCCTTTTGAGAGGCTATTATTCTAGAGCATACAAAGCAGGACACCTTACAATGCATTGCTTAGAAAACCAGGGAGTGAGAAATGGTAACAATGATTTTGAAGTAAGAGAAAATAATTATTTGATACATGGCATTAATATAAAAAGCTGTTTCAAATCAGCTTCTGAACTTACTTCCTAGGTTTACGACACACTAAATGGGACATACTGCGTTGTAACTAGTAAAAGTCACTCAGTAGGGATTCCCCTGTATTAATGGGCCTCCAGTCTGCAGCATCAGGGCACAGAAACTTACTTAGACTATAGCAAAACAATCTGTTGAGAAATCAATTTTGTTTAGCTGTGTTCCTTTGTAAGTCCAACATGCCAACCTTTTCCTTACTTCTGTCAAGCAGGAGGACAGATAATTCAATATACATTTGTCTTTGGAGAAAGGAATCCACAGTTAGATATTTGTAGCTGATTTAGCCCCCACAAACCAAATTATAAATATATTTTTCAAGTTCTGAAATAATTTTGTGGAGTGCCTCCCTCCTTCCTTCATCATGTGATGGCTACTTGAACAACACAGTAATAATAAAAACAGTATGCCTTCCTATATGCAGTATAGGAATACTAAACAGTATTCCTAGGCCAGATTGAGAGTATGTAAGATAAAACAAATATTTCATTTATAAATATAAATTAGCCCTTCCAGTATAATAAAATTCACAGTTAACACTTTTAATGATGCTAGTATACACATCCTGATTTTTTATATTTCTCTTGCCTTTCCTTCCCCCTAGCAAAAGAGAAAAGTAAAACATAAATTGCAAGGAAGACAGCAAAGGTGCTTGCACTTAGCTGAGACATAAATATTCAAAACATCACACAGAAAGGAAATCTGAGCAGTTATCAAACAAGCCTAACTGAACATTTTGTAAGACAAACTCTTTGTAATTACATCTAAAGATATTCAAAAAGGTTTGACTGTTTCTGGGGTTTAGTAGATCTTGCATTATTTCATTTTTTAATAACAATGCAGCAAATAAACTTTTCTCTATCACCTTCTTCTCTCACTTAAATATTGCTGTATGCAGTATATGGAGAGTCATTGTCAAACAATTTTGAAGTCTGAGACATATTATCCTTTTAAATGTAGGCTAACTAATAACATCCTTCAATCCTACCCTAGGACAAAACAAACAACCAAACAAGAAAGAAAACACACTGGTGAACTGTATAGCATGCTTCCCTCACTTTTACACAGTCCCTAAACCCATTTTTACCTGTTCTTAAAATCAATCAAACCTGTGTTATTTTCAGTGAAATTGAATGCTTCTAACGAAAAATTACAACCCCACCCCCTCCCCCCCAAAAAACCCAAGCCAAACAAAAACAAAGAAAAAAAAAAAGGGGGGGAAAACAAAACACACCAAAAAAAACCCGACCAAAAAACCAAAATCAAGCAAGCAAAAAACCCCTAGAAAAACAGTTGAAGAATAATTGGTTCCTACCACTTCTATTCTTCAAAAATTAGTTAAAAAAGATACCTGCTAAATATTTTTAAAATGTTTAAATTAGTGTTGAGGTTCATATAAGTATATAATAAAATATTATTTAAAAAACTATTAAAGTCCTGTGACACTTTTTTGTGAGCTGAAAATGCACTGCTAGGTGATTAATGAGAACCCAGGATTTGAAGTTCGGTACAACAAATGGTAGATGAAGGAATGAATATTTTGAAAAGATGGTTAGGAAAAGAGAAAGAGGGAAGGGAGGTGGAAATTTCTCTGTGAGTCTGCTGATCACTCTGAAACAAGTTTTATGTAATATTTATACAATTTCATTTGAAGTACAAAGTGCATAGCAATAAACCCAAGGTTTAGATCTTTATGGATCTAAGCTACACAGGTTTGGAATGGTGTTTGTAACAAGCTGCAGTTATAAAAAGTTCACTGTAATTAGGCTTAAGTTTTTTAGTTTTCTGGCTTCTTCAAAAGTAATAATTAAATTTATTCTCTTGGATAACTCTTTGTTAGGAAAAGTGTATGTATTTTTTATACATGAATTTAAAATCTTGAAGAAGCTGCACAAGACATGGTACCCATACTTGGTACTGCCTCCTGGTACCCATATTTTCACTGTCACTTCCAGCATTATGTTATTGAAAAACAGTTTGCTGGAGCATAGGATACTGAGTCTTGCCAAAACAAAGAATATATAAGAAAGTTGTGGTGCTTTATACAGCCATCGACCATAATTACAGGCATCACAGGCAAGCTATACTTAACACATACCAAAGGCTGTATTTAATCATAAGAATCAAAGAAAACAGTGGGTAGTGAGCAGTTTGCTACTTCCACATAGTATAGGAGAAGAAGATATTCTTCAAATACATAAGGAAAAGATTATTTTCAGGAAGCATTTCAGCAGAATTCTAAAGGATATGCTTGAACAAACTTGTCAAGAATGGCTTCTTTTCCACAAATTTTGTTAATCTTTTAAGAGAATAGCAGTAGAGGAATCATGATGTTGAGAATGAAAACCCAGTTCCAATCCAAAACCTATTTGCAGATATTGATTAATCGGTTAAAGACAGAATTAAATTGAATTATAAGGATATGTATAACTCTCACTATCTCTGGATGGTGCTTATGTTCACCATCAGTTCACCTATCATAACGGTCTAGTGTGCTGATCCATAATTTTTCCAAAAAATTATTCTTTAGATTTTGTTATGGTGAGGCATCCCAGGACGCCACAGCAACCTCTTCCACCCTCACATGGATGCTCCATGCCTGGAAGTGTTCAAGGCCAGGCCGGATGCAGCCCTGAGCAACCTGGTCTAGTGATGTGTCCTTGTCCACAAGCAGAGGGGTTGGAACAAATTGATCTTTAAGCCAAGTTCATTCTATGATTCTATGATGATCAGCAGAAATTCTACTGGCCTCAGAGGCTGATGGATAACTAAGATTTGAAAAGACATGACAGTACAAAAGAAAGTATCTCTTCCATCTGTTTTTCTCTTCAAGGTGTTTAGGAAATACAAGTTTTCTATAAAAAGGACACATGATTTGTTTCAGAATGGAGTTTAAGTAATTATAGATATTTGAAACTGTTTGCCAAATACTTTGTAATGGCCAAACAAGTGAAATACTTAAATGATTTTTTTAAAAAAGCTTTGAAAAATAAGATAGCAACACTATAACTTTGTGTTAATTAATGGGATGATGTTTGAATGTGGGTGCAGTTCTGTTAGCACTTTCTTGTCCTGCCCTGCAAAAGAAAACAGAGCTGGTAAAGGCAGATCAGCCCCTCCAAAACTCATGGAGAGAGATTTAGATGAATAGTTATAATTCTTGGCTTGTAATGTAGAGAGGATATTGTTATTCTGAGGTGATATTTGATAAAATAATGTCCAAATTTTTGGGAAGGAGGAAAGTGTCAAGGGCACTATATTGCAAAACATGGAAAATCTTCGTGATTTCTAAAAGTTAATTAAAAAAATAAACAAATAAACAGAATGCAGGAAGTGGAACCTATCAAACTTTTCAACACAAATCAGATGCAGCTATATTTATGTTCAGCTTAAAGCAAGGAAAAAGTCATCCTCAGAGACATTGCATTAATCAGATAAAATCATCTGTGTCACAAAAATCTCTAAACTGCTACAAAATAAGAGAAGTGCACTGATAGCTGAGTACTCTTTGCTAACTTTTCCTGGTAAGGAGTTAATTTTATATGTATTTATTTATTTATTTAGAAAAACAGTTATTGGTTGCTAATTAATATAAATATAAATAATTCTTTTTTTATTTCTACAACCTCCATAAATATACTAAATATGATACATAAAATACGTATTATTTACAGCAAGCAAAAATATGTGTGGTTTTAAAGAGGTATTTAAAAATGTTTCTTAGGGAATGGTCCTTTAGTGCACGTATTACAAATACATAGGTTGTGCAAACCTTGAAAAATAAACCAGCTTCTTTTTTAGTGCTGATTTTGGTGTGCCAAATAGAAAAGTGGAGTTTTTTTTCTGTTTTGAATAATTTTTTAACTACCTGTGCTGTCAGTTGTTCATCATATTTTAATTTATGCGTTTCACAGCATCTTGGCTATAATCTTCAGGTCATGTCAAAAAAGGCAGCAACTTAATTCTAAATTTGGTCAGGATAAAAACAAAAAAGTAACCAGTCCTATGCTCTGCCTGGATGACAATGCTGAAATCTGAGTAAGTTTTCTTGCATCATTCAAAGGCTAAAAATGCTGACAGCATAAAATGAAAAATTTGCCTGAATTTACATAGCCCCTGAACCTGCAGGATCCTATCAGACTCTTTCAGCTAATGCAATGCCTGGGAAACCACTGTCTGGCAGAAGCTGAGGTAATTTCTACAACACTTCCTTTTCCCTCTGCAATAAAAAAGTCTTTACTTCCCAGCAGATTTTTTACACTTTCTAATTTGGCTACTAAATGGGTAAAGTCTACTCCAAAATGCTGCAAACTAAAGGGAACAGATCGAGTGTATCCTATGAAAACCAATATGTAGACATGTTTTCACTTTTTCTCCTTGGGATTTACTCCTATTAACCTTTGCACATGTAAGAAAAGAGTTTTTAAAAAAATGTATATGCTAAGGATCTATTCAGAAAACATTTATTTCATGTTACCTAAATACACACCCACTGTAGTACTTATGACTCAAAAGATTATTTCAAAATGTAAAAGCTAATGACATTTAGACTAGATAGATTTAAAAACAAAAAAATACACTCAAGTGCATGGATGCTTTAGCATTAAAGCTGTTCATAATTTTGGTAAATGCAAAAGAATATTCACAAAAGAGTTAAAACTATAAATATATAATACTGAAGTATGTTTTTCCTGCAGGAATGTAATGACAATAAATATTAGAGTTACATTATTTTTTTCTGGAAGTCACAGTGTAACTGCTTCATCACTTCGAGTCAGTGATTCAGTGACTAATAAATCCCTTGAAATTCTTCTCTATGCTTCTATTATTTTAGATCCATACCTTCCATGCATAGAAAAACTATTTTAACATGCATTGAAATAAATATTACTGGAAAATAAGTATAAAAACAAATGCAGAACTAGGAAGCACATTCTATGTCTGTCAGAATAGCACTCCAGTCAGCAAATTAACATCCCATCTGTACTTAGCGTAGAAATAAGATATTTAGCAGAGAGAAATTGAAAGACACTTTGTGTACAAAGACCCAGAATTTAGAGTTTAAGTTTGGTGCATGAAAGTGAGTAATTCTCTGGATTTGGGAATAACATTCATTTTCTCCCATGAAATATTTAACACTGTGACAGCCCTCTCAGAAGGTAAAGGTAGAATGGGCATAAAATGTAGTCCAAGACTTTAACAGCTTTAGTAAAGATTCCCTTTTTTTGTCCATAGAAGATAATTACTCTTGGCAGTTTTTAAAATAACAATTTTTTAAATTTGGGTTTTTCAAAAATATTGAGAAGGCAAATCGACATGAGTCAGATCATTCTATTTTTTTCTTTAATGTTTAATTTTTTTCCAAAAATTTTCTACATTTAATCAAAATGAGTGTACTTATTTGCTGTGTATGTTTGAGACCTCTCTCATTCAGTTGCCCCTGTTATGAACAAGTTATGGTGAACTAGAAAAACAGATACACCTTAAAAACAGTAAATTATTGCATGCATTCTGGTTTTATTGCCATAAGGTGACAGTTCAGTACATACCCGTTTGGTATATAAAATGCATGATTTTTGAGAGCTTTCTGTATCATTGCACTTTATTTGAAAACCTGACAGGAGATACATGCTGATCTGAAAGGCCAAAGTAGAAGGCTTGCAAAAAACAAGATGGCTTTCTACATAAGCTTTTAGTGAATAAATTATACTGAGGAAAATGAACCCCAAAATTTCCTGTGTTTTAAGCACATAAACCCTATGTTTTATTAGTTGCTTATGACAAATAGCCCTCTTCCTCTCTTCCTCACAGTTTCCCACAGAGAGATGTCTTTAGACTGCACTGTGCAGCATGCACTCTCTAAAGAAAACAGAGAGAAATATAGAGAAGGGGATTGGCAGCAAATGGAACGCAGGCTTTTGACATCCTCACACTAAGAAAGCAAATTAATTTTCTTTTTTAGAAGACTTTTAGTTTTCTTTTAGAAAAGAAAAGCTTAAAGGCTGCATTTTGTGGTACTGATGATATTAAATGGTTGTTTTTTGTAAGCTCAATGACAATTTCATAAATTAGCCCAGCAACCAATCTGCAGAAGCCAGCAACACTGACCGGCCATAAAATATCAGTGTGGGCCTGTTCATAATATGCTTCCAAGCTCAGAGACAAACACTATTCAGATAAGAGTTTCTGGGCCATTCTTGGTGTAACTGCAGAGGTGACATATCTTGTTAAATAACATTATATCTCACTATAGCTGGATATGGACATAGATGAAAGCTAGGATATTTATAACATACACAGCCAGAACATTTTCCTTCGATTATAGAAAGAACATAATGGGATGGAGGAGAGGAGGGATTGAGGGAGAGAGGGAAAGAAGCCAAACAGCACACGCTTTCTCTTCAGTCATTCTATGTCATTTTCTTTTTTTATTAAGTTGTCCATTCTTCCTTTGAAGAAACTCTCAGTCCTTGCAGAATAGGTTTTTCTCTTGTTTGGTGTTCATTTATTTTATTCAGCTTCTGGTCTGTTGTTATACTCCTCATTACTTTTTATGCAGAGCTACACTATAGCTGCTCTCCCTGTGTTCACACACCTTAACATAATACCTGCTTATGAAAGTGCATTTCTTTCCTTCTGACCACTTGTCCAATTTGCCAAAGCCGTTTTCAATGATAGTGTTGTCCTGCAATGGTCTTGCACCCTCTTCGTATTAGTAACTTTTCTAAATCTGTTAGACATGCCTCTGTTTCATGTTCTATTTCATTAGTTGAAAACCGTGAGTATATATGAGCATTTGAGTCAAAAAGTTTGCACTCACCTTAACAGTTCTTTCATCTAGACCCAGTTTCTGCAGCTCCCTTATTAGAATGCCGTCTCAAAAGAATATTAAACATCTGCTGCTTTTCTTCTTTCTTCATTGCTTCTTTGCATACTTATCTCCAAGAATGCTGCCTTGGAAAGAAATTAAACTGATTTGATAGATTTTGTTCATAACATATGCATGCTAGCTAGTTACTTGTCATCTCTTTGATATCTTCTAAGAGCTTATAAACAGTTTGACTATTAGTTCAGCAACACATTTGCCCTTTCCTAGCTTCAGTGATGAAAGAGATAAATTGTGAAATGTGGAGTGTTTTGAAATGAAAACTACTCTGATTTGAGATCATGCTGTTGTAAGACTTTATTTTCAATTGTCTTTTCTAAGGCTTGGACTTGCCTCAGCCAACAATACCCTGGGCAACATCTGTGCTTTAATTCCATAGGTCTCGTTGTGTTCTAAGAGCTTGACCACTTTTACTGGATTGAGTCTGAAATACTAAAAACTCAGAGACAGAAAACAAGCAAATACAAAACTGTCTCCAACCCAGAAAGTGCTAACACTTTCCTTCCTTTATAGTAATAGAATCACAGAATGGTTTGGGTTTGAAGAGACCTTAAAGATCATCTAGTTCCAGTGCCCCTGCCATGAACAGAGACCCCTTGCAGCAGATCAGGCCGTTCAAACCCCCATCCAAAATGGCCTTAAACATCTCCAGGGATGGGGCATCCACAACTGCTCTGTGAAACCTGTTCCAGTGCCCCACCACCTGCACAGCAAGGGTATTTTTCCTAATGTCTAATCTAAATCTACTCTTACACAGTTTGAATCCAATCCCCCTTTTCCTGTCAATACATGCTCTTGTACATAGTCTCTCTCCATCTTGCTTGTAGACTCCTTTCAGATATTGGAAGGTCATAGTTCTCATGAGACATTAAATGTTGCCACAGTCTTCAGGAGACTGCTAATTGAAAAAAAAAAAAAAAAAAAGAAAATCTTATTGCATGAGCAGCATCATGCTTGGAATATTCAGGAATCTCAAGAGACTGCAAATAGAAAAAGATCGTAGCACAGTGACTAAAAACTTGCTATTCTCCAGGAGCACTTTTAACTGATATAAAACTGTTTAAAATTAATGAAAGGTAGATACTGCTGGCTGTAATTGCATTGCCACCGAATTAGAACACAAATTTGAAATCTTTTGAAAATCAAATTTTTAAAAAACTTAAGTACAAAATACATTTAAGACTACAAAAAAAATTGAAAATAATTTTAAATTAATGGTGACAGACTAGCAGAGAAAACAGTCAAAGCATCAATACATTAAAGTTCAATAAAGACACATATGAATCTCATAGTCATAGGACGTATATCTAAAATAAGGAAACGGTCAGGTAGAAACTCAGGGTCACCCATTCTGCCTCCATTTTGGTTTTAAAACACATAAAGTATTGCATTAAAGTTTTATTCACCACAAGGAGAAAAAAAAATGAGCTCACAGGAGAATACCTCAGGTTTAATTCTAAGGCACTGTTCTTAATAGCCTATAGGATTGGCAGAGAAGACATGCTATATCTCATTAAAATTTGTCTTGCAATATTTATTGACTGTGGAAAAAATTTACCCCTACACATAGTAAAAGCTATGACAGCTCAAGCATGCCCTTCAGAATAGTTAAAGGCTAAGAAAGTATGCAGTACACGTTCCCCTATTCTGTTCTCCAGATCAGGCTTTACCTCCTGATCATTGATCTAGCTTTACTAGGGATTACCATTATTGTATTGCTAAAGCAGTAAAACCTAAACCTAAACTAAAAAAGTCGAACTGTAAAACTAAGCTGGTTTTTATCTGAACATTTTATGGCAGAGTAATGCATCATAGCTTTCGTTTTCAAAATATACTCTAGGTGAGATTTTTGCAAAATATCCCTTTTCCCTTACAGGAGTTTCTTATGAAATTGCCAAAGATTGAGTTCAGATATTCTATTTTTTTCAAGCACTGGCTTATTATTACAAAAGATAATTAATTACAAACTGTGAAAAATGCAAATGAATCTTTTTTTTAAGATAACAATAGGCTGGAAGAAAGAAAGATTTGGAGGGCAATTTATTTTCTCCTTGCTCTAAAATTTTCTGTGGCAAAGCAGATAGAAATCAATTTTCTGAAGATGTTACAGCAGCTAATGAAAAGTAATGTAAAATATTGTACTTGCACTTTTTTTTCATCTGAGAATTGATATGAACCATTTGGCAGGTGTTGGTAGCTACAACAGACTGTTAAGCTAATCAAAGCATTAGAGGAATATCTCTCCCAGTAGACTCAAGAACTGCAAAAAAGTCCATATCAAAATATTTGGTCACTGAAAAATATTTATACTTAGTCTTTTTTTTTTTTTCTCTGAATTTAAAATATAACAAAAAAAAATCACAACCCAAATGCATTCCTAATTCCTTTTGCACTGAAAATGTCAAAGCAAAATTGGCATTTTGACTTTTTCTTCAAAAAACAGACAGTTTTGATGGAGTGTTTTTTCAGACAAGGAGCATGATGAATTCTGCATACCTTCATGAATAGCTCTAACTGACAAAGTCTGATTTTATTTTTCTACGGAAAAAAAAGAAAAAGAAAACACTCCATCTCGACTTGTGTTTGAGATTTCTGTTAGTGCCTATTTAAAGACCTTTGCTTTTTCCATCTATATGTGAATTATCTAGTTATGCATATTAATATCATATATATTAAAGGGTCTAATGTATCACAGTGTATCTACTGCAGTTCACTGTGTCTGATTGCTAATGTCCTCCCATTTCTGAGAAGCTAAAGAATATGACTAACAAGTAATAAGCAAGCACATCAACAAAACACTTCAAGAATATAAAGGATCAATGACAAAATGACAGGAAAGCTATAATTCAGAGTGTTATCTCCATCCCAATATTTGAAAAACAATAAAGGAGCAAGAATTATTATTTCTAATCAGAATCAGGGGTAAATAAAAAGTGCAAAATCTTAAAGGAATACCAACAAGAGTATTAGACTGGATGGATCCTAACTATTTGATGTAACTTCAGTTAAAAGATAAGTTGAGACAACTAGGTTGAACTGGATTTGCCAAAACTTGCAAACCCCATAAAAGTTAGGCAAGAGGAAATGTGCACACAGGCATTTTTTTCTTTTCTTGCTTGTTCGTTTCATCTGTTACGAACCCTTGGGGTGCATAAATAATACTTTGTTTGAAGAAGTTATGTTTGAAATCGCTTTAATCATTCTCTGTCATAGGCCCCCATAGGAAAAACGTCTCTCAGGTTTATAGAGTAAACAGGATATTAGAGTCCTAATATTCCGTCTGAGGGGTAAAATCATGTAGTTTCTCCTTAATGAAAAGTTAACAAAAGTATCTATAGTAACAGTTAGTGAAAGGAGTATAGTAAAGCACCTAAACTAGAAGCAGTCACAAATAGGTTAAAGAAAAAATGAAATAAACACAATGAGATGAAAAATGCCTTCCTCCATAGGCAGCTATATTTACTAATGAAATGAACCTATACTCAACACAGCACATGAGAACAATAAACTAGACACAAAGCAATTTAATTGCAGAATGAGGTAATGCCGAAGAACAATATTTGGGACAACAGGTATTTTGCTGATGACCTAATCATGAAATCAATATTACATCTGATACCACTGCAAGATCTTTTTTTAAAAGCCACTAGAAAGAAACAAAACAATTTTGGGATCAGAATACATAAAACCCCACACAGTTTCCACTATGCTAAACAAACAAGAGAGGTTGTCTAAATATCTGAATCCCAGAATTTACGTGGGATTGGGAACACAGACAACCATGTCCTGGACTACATCAAAAGAATTGTGATCAGCAGGTGAAACCCCATCAGGGTACTGCATTAAGCTCTGAGGCTCCCGACAGAGGAAATATGTGGACCTACTGGAGTGGGTTCAGTGAAGGGCCACAAGGATGATCCAAAGACTGTAGCATCTCTCCTTGGAAGACAGGCTGAGGGAATTGCAGTTGTTCAGCCTGGAGAGGAGAAGGCTCTAGGGAACCTTACAACAGCCTTCCAGTACCTAAATGAGGCCTATAAGTAGGCTGGAGTGGGACTTTTCACAAGGGTGTGTAGTGGCAGCACAATAGGGAATGGCTTCAAACTGAAAGAGAGTAGGTTTAGATTAGATATTGGGAAAAAATTCTTTTCTGTGAGGGTGATGAGGCACTGGAACAAGCATCTCTTTTGACTGGCTGGTTAAAAACAACAAATTATAGCTTGAAGAAGAATCACCATTCTCACAGAAGATGGGTAAGTCTATATCAAGGTTTTAGTTCACTTAAGTTCAGCAGAGCATAAATAAGAATGGGATGTGGTGCAGCAATTTCTGCAGTCTGCTCTAAAAATCTATTCTTTCCTTTAGGACACAAGAGATAAAAATTAAAGTGCTCTAAATAATAGAGCAAAATATCGCATAATTTTTTTACATTGTGAGCCACTGCATTTGGATTATCTAACTTGTCAGTTGGAGAAAACAGAGGAGCGGTAAATAAATTTAAAAGTATGTCAAAAATCATTGATTTCTGATTTTCATAGAACAAATAATGACAAAAAGTGTATGTGTTTTTCAGAAGTATCTCACTAGACACTGAATAAAGTAGGTAGAAATTAAATAGAAGTGAGGAGATTTCAATGATATAAAGAAAAATGAAGAAGAAATGAACATCACAGAATACCACCTTCTCTGTAAGCTCCAGGAAGAGCTCTCCAGTACCAAAGAACTGTTGAAAGCTGTGGTGGGTTGATTCCAGCTGCACACCAGGTGCCCACCAAAGCCATTCTATCACTCCACAGCTAAACAGGGGAAAGAAAATATAACAAAAGGCTTGTGGTTTGAGATAAGAGCTGAGAGATCACTCAGGACTTTCTATCGCAGTCAAAATAGACTTGGTTTTAAGTTTTATTGCCCTTCCCCTTCCCCTTCCCCTTTTTCTTTTTTTCTTTTTCTTCTTTTTCTTTTTCTTCTTTTTCTTTTTCTTTTTCTTCTTTTTCTTTTTCTTCTTTTTTTTTTTCTTTTTCTTTTTTTTTTTTTTTTTCTTTTTCTTTTTCTTTTTCTTTTTCTTTTTCTTTTTCTTTTTCTTTTTCTTTTTCTTCTTCTTCTTCTTCTTCTTTTTCTTTTTCTTTTTCTTTTTCTTTTTCTTTTTCTTTCCCTTTTTCTTTCCCTTTTTCTTCTTTTTCTTTTTCTTTCCCTAAATATGACTATGCAATGCTTGCAACAACAGAAAGGGCTGTTTGCTTTAAGGTCTTCCCTGAAGATGGCAAATTGGAGTAAGAATATAAGATTTACATGAGAACTTTTATTTATCTTAGATTATTAAAATTCTGCAGAAACAGAAATGAAAAAAAGATAGTTTTGTTTGTCTGATAATATGAAGAAATTAAACTGGGTTTTTGCCTGCCTAGTGACAAAAGGAAAGTAAAAGATTGGTGCTCCTTTAGGCTGTTTAATTAACCTTTTATTCTATCTTCAAGTCAAGCAAAACTTTGTAGAGGTGTGCATGTGTCTAATTGTTTGGTTGAATAACAGAAAAAGCTCTGTTTTGTAAGAACTGAGTTGTTGGGGTTTTTTTAAAATAAAAAAGGGGGCAGGGAATGTTGCCTTGGTATATGCATTGTTAAAACAGCACAATGGCAGGATTTTACATATCCTGATTAAGACCTCCTTCACAAAGGTAGGTGATAGGAATTCATGGTTGTCTTCTCATAGAAAAAGTGTCAAAGAATTGGAAAGGAGATTTAAATGTGTGATGTGATGCAGCATTTTTTTTCTGTCTGCAACTGAGATTGTCTATTTTTAACTCAAATCAGAAACACTTTTTACAAATGCCACTGAAGCACTTCATTAGAATAAAATAAATTCATCTTAAATGAATACTGCTAAGCAAGATTGAACTCCAGACACAAATGACTCAAGGAAAAGTTTGAATGTTTTTAGATACTGTTCTTAATTCATTTACAATCATCAGCAAGTGTTACCCAGTGTGCTTCAGGATTTGAATTATTTGTTCCATTTTTCAGGAACAAAATGTTTCTTGTTTCTGGTTAACTATTGCCAGCCGGGACTCTCCTTCTTCCTGAGCTTTGTCTTTCAGAATTTTTCCACAAGTAAATGTAAACATTAATTAAGAGCTTTGGCACAAAAACTAAACCATTGATTTGCCCTCCTGAGATTAGACTGTCTATGTTCCTTCTATGACAAAATTACTTGCATATTTGAATGTCTTCTTGGTTTTGGGACAGGATTTAAGTATCTTGAATATCTCAGATTACGAATAGGCAGCATACTACAGGCCCCCTTTCTCCAAATAATGTTGGGCAGGATTACAAGCAACTTTCAGACTCTTGAAACAAAAGTATTTTTTTCTTTTTGTACTGCAAATCCTGTATCATCATTAAGACTTTGGATTTGCAATGGTTGTGATTCCTAGGACACAAGCTGAAGCTTTGTTTTGGAAAATTTTGTATAAAAAGCTCTGGTACATGTCTTTTTAACCAGTCTTTACTGAACATGACTGCTGGGAATTTTTACATATTTGACTTAGTTTTGGTGGGTTTTGTTTATTTTGTGCCTTTAAATAGTGATTATTTTAGAGTGCCAAGCTGAAGAACAAACCTAGCCAATAACAAAAGCAGCACTCTGTTTTCCCTCTTTTCTCTCGCCGTTTTCTCTTTTCCCTTTTATTTTCCCCTTTTCCCCTTTTCCTTCTCTGTTTTCCATTTTTCCATTTTTCTTTCCTCTTGTAACATCTGCAAGTCTGTGTCTAGTGTATCTGAACAATTTTCACCCATATTTTTTTCTACTACCAGTGTCACATCATACTATTGTCAGCTTTAATTTTCTTTAATTCTTTAAAGTTCTTTAAACTTTCTTTAATTCTTGCATGACTGTTTAAGGATTAAGTGTAATTTTTAATTTTGAAAAAAAAAAAACCAACAAAATGCATGATTTCGAGTTGCTTGCTTGTATTATCACAACTAATCTTAAACAATTAGGACCTTTGCAGTCCTTTTTCTTTGGCTACCTTCATTATTTTTGTTGTTGATGTCTTCTCTCAGTCTTCCCTCTGTGCTGATGTGAATTTCCTACTTTCGTGTAAATGCATGTAAATTCATATCATAAAAATTGATGTTGATAGGACCACAAGTTAAAGAAATCAGGAAAATTATTCTTTCAAAAAAGTTTATTTCTAGCTTTAAGTAATTAAATTTCTACTCTCAGGAGAGGCTGAAAAACATCCTGAGATACATGCATGGTGTTTGATTATAAAAATGCAAAAACAAACAAAAAAAAAGCTGTGAATGGAATGTGATATGTTAAAAATAATATATTAAGAGCAATTTCTATATAAACATAATATGCTGAACTAGCTAAAATAGTGGTTGCATCTCGTAACTAGCTCCACTACTCAGTCATTGCTACTTTACTGTTTAACTCGTTTGCTTTCCCATAACTGAGTCAATAATGTGACCTAGGCAGTCACACAAGGCTGAGTGGAACTCTCAGACTTTCCCTCAAAATCTCTGTACAACAGTGTCTTGGAAGAGTGGCCTGCAAATGTGACACAGTCAGAGAGGGACATTGTTCTTACTAGTACAGTTTGCAGTCACCAGCTGAAATGATGGAGAGTCACTGCACTGCATCTGGTCTTCCCTAAATGTGACAATGTCACATTCTCTTCTACCATCAATCTGACCCAACCCAGTCAGGGCCTGATGAGGCTCAACATTAGGCTGCAAAGTGGAAGGCAGAAGGTAAAAGCATGTCTGTGACACTGTTCTGGATATTCAAACAAACTCTCATAATCTGTTGTCCTGATACTATGCGATAGTCTCGAGTGTGCATTTTGAAATGATGGTAAGACATACCATATTGATGGCAAAATTTGGAGAAGCTTCCTTGCTCATATTAAGCAACAGCATGATTCTGAGACTTTTCTACTCTGAAAAAATTGCAATCATCATCATCATCATCATCATCATCATCTTTGTTTACAGAAGAAGAAAAAATGTTTTTGATCTCCTGCTGCTGTAAAGCCTGAGAGTTGGTCACAATGTTAATACCACCATCTTGACAAATGCTGGGATACTGTTTTGTAAACGTATTTGTTGTGCACCGCCCATGTTTTTGAAGAAAGAGCAAAGAGAGGGTTAGGCCACTTTTTCATCTTCGTCATCTTCGGTGCTAATCAGTGCAGTCTCTAGTTGATTCATTGTCATTTCCACCATATGGTTGAGTTGTTCAACCTTGGATTTTTTTTATACAGTGGATATTTAATTACTGCTACGTAGGCTGTGGGACTGGAAAGCTTACCTTGAAGTCCATTTTATCCACTAAATTTACAATAATGAACCATTAAAATTTTGAATACATAAAAACTAATCATTAATGTTGACAAAAGATCGTTGAATATCTGCTTCAGCCTCATATGTAATTTTAAATTCTATTTCATTTTAATTATGTATGAAATTACAACGAAATGAAACAGATGAAACAAGCATATAGGGGAATTACTTGCATGCTGTTTTGGTATTTATTTTTCATATTTGCAGTGGATGATTAAATCATAATAACTTGAAATGTATTTTATACTGATGTCGTGTTCCTGGTTGTCACATAGTCTGCTCTTTCATACAGCTGCTCTGAGCTACTGGATAATAAGGAGACACAGGAGATTCTCTAGATTCACCAAATTATTTCTTCTGTTTAGATATACAGCAGAAATCTTTCTAAGAAAGCCATGAATCTCAACTGGGAATGAAGAAAAAAAGGTTTTGCAAAGGCAAACACTCGGTGCTTCAAAAGATAGGCGTCTGGAAGCAGCCAAACAATTAATTTTCATACGATTATTTTCTTAGTGAAATCAATCTATGTGATGTGTACATGCAGAAAAAAAATTACATTCACATCTCTTCATGCATGTGCATGCATTCCCTAATGACCAGAAAAATACAGAAGGATGGGGGTGTCTTGGGATGACTTTATGATGTGTATCCCATATCACTACTCTATTGCCCAGAAATTAACTTGGTGCCTTTAAACTGAGCCTGAGAGGGGCGAGAGAAAAAAATGGAACGAACTTTTCAAAGCAGTTGTTTCAAGGACACTGACACACACTCCTCTGCTTCTGCAGCAGCAAGAGCAGGGGGGGGAAACACTCTTGGTGCTTTTCGGCCAGCTTTTCTGCTCTTCTTTTTTTTCCAGCAGGAGATGGAGAGTTGAACTTTGTTTTCCTGGGATTTTGGTTTTTCTTCTTGTCTTCTGGACTGTTCCAGCAACATCTGAACACATCAGAATTTTTCCCGAAGGCCCAGGGGTGGGCCCTTGCCAACCCAGCTCTGAGGAGGAGAGAGACCACACCTACAGAAGGACTCTGAAATCTTCCCAGGTTTCTCTCTATAGCAAGAATTCCTTATTTAGCATTATTATTCTTTTCCTGTGTGTATGATAAATAAATTGTTTTTATGTCTTTCACTTTCCATCGAGGAAAATTTCTTTTTTCCTGAACCTGGTGGGGGAGGGGTAGTGGTAACCTGCCTTCTAGAAGAGGATATTTTCCTCCAAATTTGTCCAAACCGGGACATGGGGTCACCTGGGAAAATTTCTCACAGCACTGTTTCCTTGGAACATTTGCTAGGAAGACTGTAAAGAAGAGCAGCTGACAGGTCACTTTTTGTTTAATGCACCTAACCATATAAATCTATGCCTTCAGATACCAGGAGGCAGAATCCAAATTTTTTTGCCTTCCTTTCCTCTTGACCTAGAAATTTGTCTGGTAAAACCTCTATAAGGAAAAAAAATCCAAGTTCCCTCATTCCAATATGAATTTTGTAATTTTGCTTTCAAATAAAATATTTGATTATCTGGATTTGTTGTTGTTGCTGGTTTTTGGGGTCTCTTTGAACCCTGAATTCTTGTGCAAAACATCCAGCACGCTGTATAGTCTTCACATAGGTCGAAATGTTAAAATATTTTTTTCTGAATTAAAAAGAACATGAAGTTCTCTCAAAACTGAAGTAAATACTATATATACAGGCACCAGTTATCAATCTGGATTTAAACAGCATAGCAATTCTAGGACTACTTTTACTTTGGAAATGAAAAGTATCTATCTTCTTGTCTGTAACAGTCTGTTAGATTTGTGTGGGAAATGTTTGGTCAGCTACCTGTGTGTGCTGATTTGCTTCCTTACCACAGTTGCTATAAAATTGAAGGAGGTCCTTCTGAGACAAGAAAGGTTCATTCTTCCTGTCATTTGGAACTCAAATTGTAACATGTTTTTGGAATACGCATAAAGAAACATGAATACTTTTCATTGTTTTGATTTTAAGATTTAAAGCAGATAAAGTGGATACAATAGTTATTTACTGGGCATATACCAAATTACTGCAGAGGGACCAAGGCAGATTTTCAAGCTCTCTATAGTACTCCTAGGGAGTCCATTACTAGCATGGTATGGGAAGAAATTTTATGGAACAGAAGAAGCTCATCAATGCAAATGTGTGGCTAGCTCACACCTGCTTAAATCAGAATAGGAAAGTAAAATGGAAAATTACTTCTTTGGAGCTAAGATGGACCACAGACATTTCACTGTTCCATCTGTGGTACACAAATTCCAAATAATTGAGCTTTTAAACCCCTGCTGTGCTACTGTCTGCTGTTGGAAGTTTCCACATCTTGGCATACACCATTAAAATTTCCATTAGCTAGTTCTCCTACTGGAAATGATCAGGTGTTTCTTGGTCATAACATTCTTCTTTGGGGCTTTATCTGGGAATCTTTTATTACTCTGTTTCTGAATCACAGTAATTTGACCAGTCTATATGTGACTGCATCTAAATAACAACTTAATTACTATATTAGTAGGAATAGAATAGTTTCTGAAAGACAGTGTCTCCTTTAGCAATAACTTTACTATTCCAATGTTATGTAATGTTTTAATAAAAAATGTGGAAAACAGTTGGCTGCTGTGTATTGGTGCAGCAGGATAGTCTGGTGCATGAAAAACAGTGCATTTACGTTGAAAAAGGATTCCTACTTTTCCATCTTTATTCTCACTAAAAAAATACTTCTCTTGCTTTTTTTTCTCCTTTTGTTCATATCTTCCTATTCTGGGTTTGGACAAGAGACTACTTGTGCTCATAAATTGCGAAAGTTCTGACAAGAAAATATGAACAATCTGTTTTCCCCAATGATTTTTGAATTACAGAGTGTCCTGACTGCACTGAAGTCTAAGTCTCTGAGTCCAGAATCTTATGTCATGTTTATGAGAATATATCTATATCAAGGATACAGTATCTTATGTCAAATATGGTCACAGAACATTTGAGTCATAGAGCAACCCCGTTTGGAAAGGACCACAAAAGACATTCATGTCCAGCCTATTGTGGGAAAGGGAGCGTATATGAAATTGTTTAGCACACTTCAATTACATCTTGAAAATGTTCAGGGATAGCTATGTATCGTAAACCTGGAGATGATGTTCCAGTTACTGATGGTTCTCACTGTAAAATTTTCTTTCTTACATCAAGATGAAATTTCTCCTGGTGTAATTTGTAAACTTTTCCCCTTGTCTTTTCCATGTGTCCCCTCTGGAAGAGAAAACCTCAACCCTCTTTGGAGATGCCTACCAAATACTGGAACACTTAGATATGATACCCCCAGAGCCTTCAGGGACAAAAACCTACTTCCATCAGTCTTTCCTCCCAGAGCTGTCTCCCCAGCCTGTAGGACACCTTTGTGACCCTCCTTTTGTTCCTCTCCAGGCCATCTGCATCTTTTTTAATTGTGGGGACCAGCACCAGACACTATTCCAGGTGCAGCATGACAAGCACTGAGTATGTTGGGATTATCACTTCTCTCTCTGTGCTATTAATACCCCTGCAGATGTGTTTGCCTTCATTACTCCAGTGGTACTCTGACTTGCCCATCAGGGTCATCAGAGCCCTTACAGCAGGGCTGCTCCCCAGCCCCACATCATAGCTTGTACTGGGCTCCTTGTTTGTGTCACCCCAACTGTGGGACTTCCCACTTTTCTTCCTTAAACTTCATTTTCTTCTTGCTGTCTCACTCTTGCTGCTTGTCCATGTCCCTCCGAAAATATCGTCCTTTCTGATTGTTCTGGTCTTTGCTAGGATAGAGTTTTTCTTCTTCCTAACTGGTATCATGATGTTATTTTGGATTTAGTATGAGAATAATGATGATGACATACTGATGTTTTGGTTGTTGCTAAGTAGGACTTACCCTGTGTAAGTCAAGGACTCTTCAGCTTCTCATGCCCTGCCAGTGAGAAGGCTGAAGGGCCGCAAGAAGCTCGGAGGAGACACAGGCAGGACAGCTGACCTGCACTGGCCACAGGGATACTCCATGCCATAGAACATCATGCTTAGTATAAAAACTGAGGGGAACTGGCTGGACATCTATTAATGAGTAGTGAACAAGTGCATTGTGCATCAATTGTTTTGTATATTTTAGTTATTTTATCATAATTATTACCTTTTTTTTTTTTTGTCCCATTAAACTGTCTTTATCTCTACTCAAGAGTCTTCTCCCTCCTACCCTTCTGTCTTGGTTTAAGGCAATTTAATGGGTGGACACTTGAAAATTAATTACCTCCCATTTAGTTTTAACCATTCCCCTTTCACCAATAAGGAGAGATGAATGTGAGAAGATATAAATGAAAAAATAAGTTTACTAAAAAATAAAAGAGCAACAAGCAAAAATTACAGTAATAATCACTTGATAAAAAGGTGCTGAATTCTCATGGTCTCCCCAGGAACAAAGGAAAACAATATGGTGGAGAAGGCCCTCCCCCAAGATGGAAATCTCAATAGATGAACACAGAGTCTGAGAGACAAAGGCAAAATGGCAAGCAAGCCCCCCTCTCCTGACCACACGTAGAGAGAGAGAACAAAAAGAGAAAAACAACATAGCAACCGAACTGCTGTGATTGCAAAAACTCCCCTTTCCCTCAAACAGCAACAGGGAACAAGGAGGAAAAAAAAAAAGAATCCTGGAGTCCAAAACCTGTCAAATGCCTCCCTTGTGTGGTTTACTTCACACAACCTTACAGGCTCTGTCTCTCTTCCAGCAGTGGCAGCTCTGTCAGCAATGGTGGCTGGAGAATTCTTGTGCCTGGAGAACTCGGGAACTGGAGAACTTGGGAACAAGAGAACTCGGGAACAACTCACTCTTTTCTCAGGGACAGTGGTGAACCTCTGCACATCTCGTGGCGGCAGTTCCTCCTGCTACATTCTGAAACAGTTGTGGATTGTGAAATGCAGCTTCTCAGATTAGCTAGATATGGAATACAATACACTTTTTTTTTTGGTGGGGAGGGTTACCCAGGACACCTATGCATTCTGTCTTCCATCCCACTGGGGCACTTGTCTATGTAACCACCCAGTTTCAGGTCATCTGAAACTTGGTGAAAGTGCTTTCCATCCCATCATTGAGGCCATATGTGAAAGCACTGAATACGCATGGGGCCCTCTGTGAAATCCTGGGAGAGCCAGATCTGGGCAGTCTGCCAGTCTGATTAAAAGCTTTTGAACACCATGCTCTGAAAGCAGTCTGTTAGCTTGTTTCCTATCCATTTCACAACCATCCAATCAATTGATATCTTGAAAGTTTTTCTAGGAGAAGGCAGTGGGAAACTGTGTTAAATGCTTTGCTGAAGTCCTTGCAAGAAACATCCACTGCTCTCCCTGTGTTAAGAGAAGTGATCAGATTAGTCTGGCATGACTTGATTTTGTTAAACCCATACTGGCTTTTCCCCATTGTCTTTTTATTTGTTTTCTAATAATTTATAGGAGGACTTGTTTCATTACTTTCCCCGGTATTGAAGGAAGGCTACCGAGTCTGTCACTTCCTGGTCCTTTTTTGAATCCTTTTTGTAGATGGGTGTGATATTTGCCTTCTTCCAGTCATGAGGGACATCCCTTGATCTTCACAGCTTATCAAATGTTATAGGCAGTGGCCTTGAAACAGTGCCAGCCGCTTCCTTTGACACCTTGTGGCAGATTGTGTCTGGGTCCATAGATTTATGTGGGTTTTGTTCTCGCAAGAGATCACAACTCTGTCAGTCTTCCACCACCAGTGTGTCAATGTATGCATCTGTCCTAGTTTGGACAAATTTGGAGGAGAATATCCTCTGACAGAAGTCAGGTTGCAACCACCCCTCCCCCCCAGGTTCAGGAAAAAATTTCCTCAAAGGAAAGTGAAAGAGATAACAAGCTATTTATTTAACAAACACGCAGGTGGGGAATAATATTGCTAAATAATGAGATTTCTCTCTCTCTGTGGAGAGAAAACCTGAGAAGATTTCAGAGGTCCTCTGTAGGTGCGGTCTCTCTCCTCCTTGGAGCTGGTCGGCGAGGGGCCACACCCCCGGGCCTCTGGGAAAATTCTCCTGATGTGTTCAGATGTTGTTGAAACAGTCCAGAAGAGAAGAAAATAACAAAAAAACCCCAAAAATCCTAGGAAAATGAAATTCAACCCTCCGTCTCTTGCTGGGAGAAAAAGAGCCGAAAAAAAACCCAAGGGTACCGCCGAAACAGAGGAGCGTATCTCCGTGTCCTTGAAACAACTGCTTTGAAACATTTTTTTGTTTTCTGTCCTTCTCAGGCTCAGTTTAAAGACACAGACGAGATTGGTGGGCATAGGGTAGCGATAGGGGATACACATTATAAAGTCACCCCAAGACAGCATCATAGCCTCTTGTTTCTGTGATGTAGGGTCCAATAGTACTGGCAAGGACAGAGGCAAAGAAGATACTGACAATCTCTCTCTTGTCAGCAGTATTAGCGAAGTTTCCCTGCCTTTTTAGTAATGGGCCTATACCTTCCGTCTTTTACATAAACTGCAAAGCCACCCCCTGTTTCTTTCCTATTTTACTGAAAGTGTTTGTAGCCATTCCAGTTGTGAGGTTTCCTACCAAATTTCTATGATTTCTGTGGTATTCATAACTCACGGGTTTAGTATGAAGTTTAGTATTCTTCCTGTTCGTTGCCCAGATTATATGCACTATTACACATACATTTAAGGTAGCTGGACTTAGGTTCCTTGCCTCTGGAAAAGGTTGGGGAATATTGCTCACTACTCTGGTAGGTGTGTTCATTTACCCTGTTGCTTATGAATATGCAAACGTTACATCTTTGTCCCTATCCTACAAGTTCATTAATTAGAGAAAAATATTTTAGGAAATTTTTGCATATAATCTTTTCTGACAACGGCAATTTCTGTCAAAAAAAAAAACCCCTCACTCTTTTCTCATGCACATGGTAGTCTAAATCTTTGCTTAGAATCCTGTGTAAAATGGGTTGAAATTAACCCATAATCTTTTGCATTCAACGGAGGTGAAGTTCCATGCTTTGCAATGGTGAGTCTTCACAAAGTGAATAATGTGAATTGAATACAAGTATTGTGATATTTCTATGATCTTAAGTATTAGCAAGCCAAAGGAAGAATCAAAATGTTATGTAAACTGTGTATACAGATTTAAACCCTTGTTTTGCAGACATTTATATAGGATTTACTGATAAACAAATTACACACAAATCCTATCGAAATAAATGCAAATCATTCATCTCCATACTGAACGTAAACTGGATAAACTTTGCTTTTTCATATAGGGTAATGACCCTCTACACCCTCTAAATATTCCAAATCTTAAGTAATTAATATCAGGTGTCAATTTTTTAAGGGTCAATGTTTGCAGCATTGAAGTATTTGCCTTTTTCATAATTATAGTATCTGATTTTCTTGTCATGGTTTTAATTAACATCTAAAAAAAATGCTGGTAGCCTTTAAATTAGTTGCTCCTCCTTTCCTCATCTTTTCTTCCCCCACTGATACATACTTTTTATTTGTGGCATTCATTTCAGAAATATGTTTTGAAGATCTTTTGCCTGTTTCCCACTTCAAACAGTTAAAATGGAAATGGCTTTTTTTGACAAAACTACAGTTTTTCATAGATTGGGTTTTCTAGGTCATAACTATGATCATAAAAACAGTAAAGTGCAGTGTATATTATAAATGTTTAAGGCTCAAATTCAAGTGAACACTTGAGAAAAACATAAAATACTATACACTTGTGTTTAAGTGTATTTCTTCTGCTTTTTTTCTCTGTTTACGCATCAAAGAAAAATTTAAAAAAATTCAAGACTCTTGTCATGAGTTGGTTATACTTTTGCTTTTTATTTCAGAGAGGGGGTTCCCAACGGGGACTTAAAACCAAAGCAATAGTCTGAAGAGTGTCATGGCAGAATTCGATTAAATAATATAGGCACAAGCAGATTGCACTGCATGCAAGTGTACTCACCTATTTATTAGTCATGGCTGCTTTTTTTGTGTGCAGACACATCGTCTTGGTAGTATGCTAGATGATTCACATGTAACAATGTGGATGCTGAAAAGCTTTCAGCATAGAAATTTTCCAGATTTCCGCAGCAATCTGTGAGAATCCTGCTTTTCTCATGCAGGCAATGAAAAACAGTGTTATGGTTTTGTAAATGAATTCTATCTGCACCTGCAAGTTGTGATGTAGTATTGTTATGATATTGACTAGAGAAATATTTTGAAATAGGTGTTGTAGGTTTCAGCCAACCAGCCTGGGAGGTGGATTGTTAAAGGACCAATGACCTTATACCGTTTAAGAATACTAAGATATAAAATGAGTCCGTATATTATTGAATAAATCCATTCCATTTGCTTCCTGGATTTGAACTTTTGTGTTGTGATTCCTCTCGGTCCCAACAGCGACATAACAATATAGAAATGTCAGCTTCCTTCAATTCTTGTGGACATCTGGATGTCTTCTCAATTGAAGTTGAAGCATAGTGAAATTATTGCTTTTAACAAACACTAGTACTAAAAAAAAAACAGCAGGAAGAGGGCAAAACAACCCTGCATCAGACTGACCATGAACTGCTATTGATTATCCAAGCGGTTTCTTGTTATTGAAACCTCAGTTGCTTTGTCACTTTAAACTATTCATTTTTGCCAGACTGTCTTTTTAACTTATGCAAATATTGCAAGGCTAGTTTACCAACTTCAAATGAGCTTGAAACAAATTACAATTTTTATTCCCTACCAATTAAGACAACTACAGTGAAGAGTTGAAAGAAATACAGAAAAAAAAAGCATTTATATGAAATAAGAATTGTCTTGGTAAAACGGAAGCCTAAATGCCTTCCAATGTCCAGAAGGTGTTGCAGGAATTTATCTGGACATTTGAATTCTGTCCATTGATTATCTTGAAACATTTTCATTGACTGACAAGAGCTGCGTGTGAGCAGTAGGCAAGCTTTCTGTCCAAGCATATCAACAGATTGTGTAAAAAAAAGCATACAACTCTAAAATTCCATTTATGTAAACATAACATTTTATCTCCTAGAAGATATTTAAAAGTAGATGAACAGTGTGTGCAAAAGACTGCTTTGGAATGCAAAGGCAGCTGTATTGAGGAGATCACCCCGGTCTTTATCCCTTAACATATAGGGTCTTGGTAAGGAGGTCTTAATACTAAAGTGAAAGGTCTAGACATAGCAAGAAGAAAGGTTTGTGCTTGCTATTCTAGATCACGATAAAATGCAAACTGGTATGCCCAAATTGATGCATCTTAACTCTTACCAAGGTTCTTCTTCTGGTGTATTAGACAGCTGAACCAGCTTGTTGGTTTTTAAGCTGATAAAAAAATTATGCTCTTCCTTCTGTTTTTCCCTTACCCAACACCTTCACTATCTGTCACATCAGGGAGTGTATTAGTTTCTTTTAGTCAGACAAGCAGGAGTGTTGTTTAAGGGAACTCATATGAAGAACTTTACAGGAGATAGGGCAGTAGAGGGGCATCAGTGCTTCAAGAGCAAAGGAGCAGCAAGCCTCTAAGTCAATCCCTTCTTTTCCTAAGAGCAGTTTTTACTTTGCTCACATCACAGATCTGTTTTGCAATTCAGCCTCAAAGAGAGGAATAGACAAAACTAGAGGGAGAGGTGTTAGTACTGGAAATGGATGGCTCGGTTTAGAGTTCTCCGAGGACAGCTTTGCTGTTGAGTAAAGGTATGTGAAACTTGCAATCAGCTCAGATATTCCAACTAAAAAGGTGTTAGGGTGAAAATACTGATGAGAAAGCAGTGGTTCCTCTTTTTGAGATCTCCAGGAGCTTAAGAGTTCTTTGCGGTACCTAGCTTGGAACATTCAAATCTTTTGGTGTAAGCTGTGTATGTTTGCCTCTAAAACCCGCAAAAAAGAGAAAAAAAAAAAAGAGAAATAACAGAGTATAGAGAAGTTACTGGAGGTGAAGGGAGGTGTGTGCAGTTTTCTACTATGGCTCAAGCCATTTTCTACAGATAAATGCTTAAATGCAATGGAAGTTGTGACCAAAACTTCTTTTACTCAGTCTGAGAAAAGAACATAAACAGATTAACTAATTGGGAATTAATTTATCAATTCCCACAGTAATCACAATTTGAAAAGCTAAAAGCCAGTGGGAAAATCTAATTGAAAAACTAACAATAGACAAGGAACATCTACAGCTTCACTACCTTTTCCATATTTGAAAGTTAGGTGTAAGACTTTGAGCTAGCTACAGGTGATAAAATTAGGTGCACCAAGAAGGACACAGGTAGGGAAATACCATGATTGCTTTATGTAAGAAAAAAAATTAACTTTTCTTTTTTCCACACATTACTCCCTGAAATTTAAAAATAAGAATATGTTTTGTAAATGTTCTGAAACACAGAATCTTTTAATCTATTTCTTGATGCTCTAAAAGTCCTTTTAGTACACAAAATAACAGTTATCAGTTAGGTTTTAGTTTTCTTTTAAAATGAAAAATGTGTTTGTTCATTACTATTGAAATTGCTAGTGAGAATATAATGATATGGTAAATCAAAAGATATTCTGAAACAGCTGGGAAAAGAGCCAATTATTCACATTTCTTTTGATATTTTCAAAATTGTCATTCTTGTATTTGAAGTAATTTTAAAGTAAAATAATTTTGAACAACAATTCCTTTAAAGTACTACATTTCAAAGATTCTTTAATTTTTTTAGGAATGTATTTTGTAGATTTTTACCTTTTGTTCCTTTTGTAATAACACATTTTTAATATAATGACGTGTGAAAACTTCGTCAGTCAAGAAAATAATTTAGAACGTGTCCCTAGTTTATGGATTTAGTCTTCTTCATTCAGTTTTGCTACTGCACTTGCAGAACAAAAAGAAGTTGTCCTCAGGGACAGATTTTACGGCAACTGTTGGGTTAATGTTTCATTTCTTTTTTTTTTCTCAATTGATAGTCGTAGATATTTTATATTTCTGAATCCTGTGTCAAAGCCTAATGTTGCAATAAAAACCTTGCAAATTTCTTCCTATATGATCTTTCCTTACCAATAATCTGTTTTTCCTATGACCATAACGGTCTCAAGAATTAGCACAGTGGGCTTCTGGAAATGTTTTTTTCTGAGCTTATAAAGAGAAAAGCATTTTTGCTAAGCAGACTGACAACTTCTCAAATAAATTATTCACAAAAGCAATGACTTCAATCTAGTCTATCAGTCTATTAAAATTCAACAAAAACATTTAGCGTATTTTGATCATAAACAGTAGGGATGAGTGGGTCTTACCTTTGCTCAGTCTTCCTCTTTTTCAAGATAGTCTCTTTTTGCTGCTGTTCTAGTTTTTAAACTTATGGTCTTGAGAATTCATGAATTAAGCAGTTGCAAGATTTTTCACCTACGGCAAGATAACTTTGTAAAACCTGCCTTTGATATCCACTCTAATGCCTCCATCAATGCAACTTGAGAGCATCTGAAAGAAAAGGAAGGCCTTTTCTGCAAACCACAATATTAGCCTGTGTTCTTGGAGAACTAGAAAGGAAGGAAGGAAGAAATAAGATAAATCACTATGTTACCACATTCTCTGAAAGAGATATTGCTATGTCTTTTACATGGTTAAGCAGAGACTCAGAAAAAGCATTGAACTGATCTGTGGTACAGAGCCAATAGATTTAGTATTATTTTAGTGGTCATTCAGTATATTGGTTCCTCTGTCTTTAAAAGGAGAATTTGTATCCTGAATAAGTATGCAATTAAAGCAAAAAAAAAATCCAGAGATCAATGTGGACATTCTATCCTTAAACTGAGACAATTAAGTCTAGGAGAAAGATCTGTTTGAAAGCATGAAATTAGCCCACAGATTACATCCTGTTCTTTTCATTTGTGTCTCCTTGTGAATATGATTTTTTCCCTTACAGTGATGTGTCTTCTAAGAAGGCATCAGTGGCTTGTTGGTATGACCCAAGGTTTATACAGAAGCACATCAGAACTATAGATTCCTAAAGGAGAAGGAGTCATAGAATCAGAAGAGTTTAGGTTAGAAAGGACGTTTAAAGGTCAACTAGTCCAAATACCCTGCTATGGGCAAGGACATCTTCAACTAGATCTGGTTGTTCAGAGTCCTGGCAGTGTTTACTGCCTCCCTGAGAAACTGGTTCCAGAGTTTCAAAACCCCCATCATAATTATTTTTCCTTGTATTTAGTCTGAATATACTTTCTTTTAATTTAAAACCATTGACCTTTTTCCTATCACAGTAGCCCCTACTAAAACGTCTGTGGCCATTTTTCTTATAAGCCCCATTAAGTATTGAAAGACTACAAGGAGATCTCCCTGGAGCCTTCTCCAGACTGAGCAACCAGCTCTCTCAGCCGTTCCTCACAGGAGACACATTACATCCCTCTAATATTTTTTTGGCTCTCCTCTGGACCAGCTCAAACAGGTGTGTGTCTCTCCTATGCTGAGGACCCCAGACCTGGACAGAGAACTGCAGGTGGGTTCTCCTGAGAAGCAAGTGAGGGAGAATCACCTCCCTTGAGCTACCCTGCGACACTTCCACAGAAGGTGTAAAATCTGAGAAACCTTGTATCAAATGAAAAATAAAATTGTTGGGGGAAAAGGAACAGAGAGGTTCTTGAATTTACTTATAGACATGGAGTTTAGGTTTTCTTCCATGTTGGACAAAAGAACCTTATAAACTTTGGTTCTCATTATAGTTTCAAACTGAAAGCTTACAACCATGGTAATGAAAGCATGCATCTTTACTTTCCTAAAATGTTTTGTAGAAAATTAAGAGCTGCCTAAACAGTGTGTTTTATTCTAATAGGTGGCTTTACCTATTCACTATTACTAGCAAAAGGAAAACATGGGCTAGTTCATAGTCCCATGAAATCTGTTTAACAATGTCAGTACTTTCTCCCCTGACAATAGAAATTGATTAAAAATAACTCAAAGGAACAAAGCAAAGCAAAATAAAAATCCTTGATAATAATGTGTTTATGAACAAAACTAAAACCCAGCATCCACAACAAAAAAAAACCAAAACCAACCAAATCAACCAAGCAAAAAAAACCCTCACAAAAAAACCCCCGAAACATATTTCTTTATAAATAAATAAATACTATTTTACAAGATCTAAAGGATGTCTCAAGCATGTGCACAGGGCAGAAGGAGAAAATACCAGTAGAAGAAAACTGAGGCAGGATACTCTTGGGAAAACTCAAGTTGGTATGACCAGATGATACAAATTTGGAGGAGTGGGGTGCTGATTGTGCTGACTGAAATTCTGAAAGTGGATAACATACCAACCACATATCCCCTTCTCCCTTTTATCATGGAAGGAGTCACAGCCTCCTCCTCTGAGGGCCTATACTATGCAGAGTATACCAGCATCCCTGTGGGAGCCATCTGGGACCCAGCCATGCTGGACCGACAGCTAACCAGAACCATGACAGGAGTTGGACGTGGATTTGCAACTGCTGCATTTGCAGGTCATAATGCTTTCCACCTTGGAAAACGTTGGAGAAGATGATTACAGAGACAGTAAAGAGGATTTTGACCTCTAGTCTTTCACTGTACTATAAAGGAGGATTTGAACAGAAAATGACTCGAGACGTTCTGTGATTCTATGATATATGCAACAGTTAACATATAAGTACCAAGTGTAGAACATGTTTGTACAACCTAATTGACTTCTGTGGAGATTTGGATGCCATTTATTTTGGCTTTAGCACACCATCTCTCACAGCTTCTTATTATTCAAGAATGGACATCATCCCCAGTGGAACGGTCTGCTAGATTAGTGAAAAACTTGGTGAGTTATAAGTCTCAAGGTGTAGATTTTAAGTGACTTTTTTAAGTGACTGTAGCTGAAGGCGGGTTACGATTGTAAAAATCGTGGCGATAGAACACACACGGACCAAGCATCGATGATGCAAGGAGGTTTATTGAAAAGAGGCACAGATATTTATACTGTTCAAGCTTCTGCAGAACAACTTCCGTTTGTTCCACGTGCTAGCTAACCATAGCAAGCTATAATGTTACTTTTTCTTTTGCGCACTCGCTTATCTTGCTGCAAGATGTTCTGCAGTCTTCAACAGGGTGTTCCGTTCTGTGCAAAGGGATGTGATTTCTGCAATTCCTTCTTTGTGCATCTTTCTCATAGCTCCTGCTGTACCATTTTTAACAAGTTAGCCGCGCTGTTCATGTTTAACCCATTCTGTTCTGCAACATAAAACTTTAGGGTTCTGTCTGACATATTTAAGACTGACTCACAGGAGGAGTTGTAGCAAACCCTTGGTAGAGCTACGGCCAAGGGACGAGGACAGGTCTCCAAGAAACTCATTGAATTCAACAAAGACAAATGCAAAGTCTTGTGTGTGGGACAGGCTAATCCCATGCAATGGCACAGACTGAGAACTGGCTAGCTAGGAAGCAGCTTTGTTTGAGATGACCTGGTGAACCTGGCGGACTTTTCTTCATTCAACACTCATTAGTGTTATGTGGAATACAATGGGACCTCTTCCCCCATCCCACATATAAGAAAGATATTGACAAGCTGGGTTAAGTTCAGTGAAGGGCAACAAGTGTTGTTTAAGGTTGTAATATGTGCCCTCTGGAGCAAACCTGAGGGGAATGGACTTGTGAATGTCCCACAGAAGGAAATGTTTATAGGCACCTGAAAGCTTTCTTCCTATGCTTATGATGAGGTTACTAAAAAGCTGGAGATCATTTTTTACTGAGATATAAAATGGGAGGATGAATGCCTATGGTCATAAATTGACACAAGAGAGTTTCCAACTAGATGTTATGGGGAAAAGATCACTGTAAGGATAATCAAGCTTTGGAAGATATTGCCTAGATACCAGCCATGTTCACATACTTATTTTTTGCAAACAAATGCTATTTAAAAGAGTTTTGGTGTCCACTTGGAATATAATTAAGGCTAATTACTGAAGCAGAAGGCTTTTTAATGGCCTAAATAAGAAACTCATTTCAGAATTGCACCTTTCTCTGAATGAATTGGTATGTATTCCAGAAGTATAGATGCATTCCTGATTCGACTGGGGAAGAAGCTAAGTCATACTGATGTGAATATGTCGTCTTAAATGCAAGTACCTATTAAGTAGGGAGTAATGAGCATCAATACCATAAATTCTTGGTTTTGAATTGTTGGAACATGGATAAATTATTCTTGTGAATCTGCCTTGCACTCTTCTTTATCAGCCTCAGGTAACAGCTGCACTCAGGAGACCTAGTTTTCAGTAAAAGAGGTGTAAAAGACTGGTTCGGAAAGGCAGCAGAATTTTTGGCCTGAAAAGATTGTGATTGAAACTGCCTCACCCCAAGTTATGCTGATGGTTTGAAGCTCTTAATATCTCATTAATGGTAGAAGTGAAATAATGTAGCTACTCACTTGATTTTTGCTTTGATTTAGAAACTGTAGCAGTTCTTCCTCTTCCATCCTGTTTCTGCTTTCTTTCTAAAGAAGCTACATAACTTGATTTCTTCACTCTGAATGCAGTTTTGTTTAAGGTGCACAGCATGTGATTGCAGTCTTATTTCATGATGAAATGTAAAATCAAATTTTAAATTATAAGCACAGAGGGAAACAGTAAATAAGTCTGTTTGATGCACTTGTTAAGATAGCAGTTGGTTCAAAATCTCTTTTATATCAGTCTTTGAGCTTGCTTTCAGAGATAAAGACAGAATGATGTCTTTCTGTGGAAAAGTTTTTTCAAGCTATGGTTTATAGCAGTTAAAAATTGTCTGAGATACTTTGAAGGGACTAAAGAAAACTGAGAAAGAATGGATTTTACTCTTATTAATTTATTGCTATATTATTTACATCAGAAATAACACTTGCTTTAGATATGTTCTAATATGTGTAGGAAAATCCTTGATATTAAAAAGCAAATTTGTCATTCAATGATTTAATAAGTCTAAAAAATTAGACCTAGTCAAATCCCAAATCACAGGGAGTTTCTCTGAGAAAGTGCAACATGTTCTTTTCTTGTCCTCTCACTCTATTTTGTAGAACTGTGCTTCTACCCAGGGTCCTGTTTGTCATCCTTGCATTTGGTTTACATGGTAAAGCTTTGGTAGCAGAGAGACTACAAGGGTGGATTCTTGAGAAGATACCAGAAGCTGCACCCATGTCTGACAGAGCCAATATCAGCCAGCTTCAAGGCAGACCCACTGCTGGCCAAAACTGAGCCATCAGTGGCAGTGGTAGCACCTCTGTGACAATATTTTTAAGAGGAGGGGAAGAAGAGGAGTAGGGAAAGGGGAGGAGGGGGAGGGCGAGGGGAAGGGAGGGAGTGAGGGTAGGGGAGGGGGACTTTCAACCTTTTGAAAAATTCTGGAATAAAATCAAAATCATGTAGGTTTTGAAACAAGATCAGAAACTAACCAGTTTGTTGTGCAAGTTACCTTCAAGTAAGGTAAGTTGAATTCAATTTCTCTTTTATAATAATAGAAACGTCATATTACAAAAGGATTTAAAAAATACTAATTTAGTCACCCTGATATTTTTTTCTGACAAACGTCAAAATTTCCAACTACAGAAGAAGTTAGACTTGAAGGTTTTTTTCAGATGTGCTCGTAGCATGTTTATTATATACCTATTTCCTCATAATTGAAGAAGCTATTGCCAATTCACTAATTAACTTATATAATTTTGGTAGAGGACAGAGGTGATCAGTACATATCTACTTAGATCGTTCCAAAAAACACTATTTCCAGCAAAGATGTGTATGAGGAATCATACTAATGATACAATGGAATAGTATGCAAGCTAACTCCAAATCCACTTTTTTACTCAAAATGGAAAATATGAATAAAAAGTCCCCCTACCAACAATGATCAGGTAACTTATTACTACTTGGTATACCGGATTTTTTTAAATATTATGTCTATTTGTAATATGGTCAAAACCAGAGAGTTTTCATTTAAAAAAAATCTGTTCAAATACTGTGGAAAGAGAAAATTTTACCCAGGTTACAAGAAATCTCTTAGCAAAGCTATGTCTGGTTCACTTTGCATACTGCATCTGAGACTGATTGCGAGTTCAATATGTAGACTACACATTTCATCCCAGAGAATGAATATAATTCTCAAAAAGGTGACTGGTAAGTGATATGTGTCATCCAGAAATAAATTTCTATGGTTCTTCAATAGTGTATCTGACCAGATTCCTGGGTTCCACACAATTTTAATACCATTTCTACCATGGTTCTGTAAGAGCTCCTCACTCAAAAACAACTTCTGTCACACAGAAACCTCTGCAAGAAAGGAAACAGTTTCACACTACTGCTCTTCTTATTAAAATATTGAAGAGACAGCAAGTACCCCTTCACCACCACTCAAAATGAAACTAATAACTTGTCCATTTCATCTTACCCAGGTTCTGCTTCAAAGATATTGACAGGAATTTTGCAGTCTAATTATCTTATTTTCTCTCTTCTCTCCATCTTCTTCAAGGTAGTTTTAAATATAAATACGTATTTGACCCTGAAAGCCATGTAAAATTCCTATAGAAATTTTGACACAAATCTGACCTTCAATATGAAATTAGCTCATAAAACCCCTAATATTTTCACTTCAGGAGGCTGTTTGTCTCCATTCTGTTTAGCGAGGAAAATATTGTAGTGAGTTCAAATATATTTTCTTCCATGGTAGAATACATGCCAATAGGTCTTAAATTTCTTATCCATTTTAGAATGTCTCTTCAACTTAATGAAGCATAGTGTATACCCTCTTCGGGCAAGTATTCTGTGTATCCAGAAGTGCTTTTGAACTCCAGGCACAGGATCAGCTAAAAACCCCACAGTGACTATAAGCATATTTCTACTGTTTCTATTTTCAACTAACTCTCATTTGAACAGACCTGATTTTAAGAACTTAGAATGCAGAAAGTAGGGGTACTCCATGTCCTTGACCTAATGCACTTATCAAGCATCACATATGAAATCAATACCTGGAATAGGCATAGCTGGGATTCACATCACTGGGGCCAATTCTCTTTCTGCAACAAGTTCCAGCGCATATAGCTAGCAATATAATGTCTTTTCTCTCAGTAGATACCTTCTGAAAAATTCTTTCCACACCTTTATCTTTATTATGCATCTGTTAGAACATTAACCTTGCATTTGCTCCTTTTGTTTTTTTTTTCTTCCACAAAATGGAGATTGAACTGTCTTGTCCCTGAAGAAATGGGAGATAACATTTTTGTTTTATTGTAAAGAGGCAAAAAGTAAAATGACTCTTTCATTCCTGATTTCCAGAGCACTGTGATGGGATAGGAGAACAAAAATAACTCAACGTAGCTCACTAGACTTTTATCAGAAGAAAAAGACAGTGGGATTGAAGACTGTGATATTGATGCATGAGTTTAACAAGTCAACAGTAGCTTATTCTCTAATAGAGGCACATCAGGTCAGAGAAGACAAGAAGTCTTAGGAAGAAATAGAAGTTAACTTATGAACAAATTCATTTTCCTTGTCTTTATATTGCATAATACCAGCCATACTTATAAATATATACAGAAACATATTTCCAGTGTGGCCATGCATCTCCTCCCAGACAGGAATATGTTATTCAGTAGAGAATCTGACAGAGAAAGCACAAGAGCACTGAAATTAGCTGTATGTTTTAAATGGCAAAGTATATACACATGTATGAAACATATGCTTCCTCTAGGCTGGGGTATACAGTTTTGAAGATAAGTGTACAATTTTGTCCTTGGAGTTCAAAGTGTGTGTGCAATCTGCAGTATAAAACTATGCTGTACAGTCATTAATACCCAGGCAATCACTATTACTTTTACACATATACACTTTATTCTTTCTCCAGTTTTCAACTATCACACTTCTGGTAGCAAAAATTAAGTCATAAAATCATAGAATGATTTGGGTTGGAAGGGATCCTAAAGATCATCTCATATCAACACTCTTGCCACTGGCAGGGACACCTTCCACTAGACCTGGTTGCTAGAGCTTCATCCAACCTGGCCTTGAACACTTCCAGGTATGGGACATCCACAACTTCTCTGGGCAACCTGTTCCACTGCCTCACCACCCTCGCAGTAAAGAATTTCTTACCAACACTTATGCTAAACCCACCCTTTTTCGGTTTAAAACTGTCACTGTTCTTGTCACTCTCTCCCAGTACAAAAAGTCTCTTTCCTTCCTATTTATAAGCCCTGTTTAGGTACCAGAAGGATGCAATGAATTCTCCCTGAAGCCTGTCTTCTCCATTCTGAACAAAACAGTGCTAAAAAATCCCTGATTTCTCACAACTGCATCTAGGTATTTTCTTTCTTATCTACTAGAAGCATCATAAAGGGAATTTAAATCTATGGATAATGACTCATACTTCTTTTAAATGGCATATAGGTTAACGTTGCTGTTCATACTCATGCCAAGACTGTGCTAATTGCAAATATTTCTTGCCAAGTAAAATATCTACAATTAGAACATGGAGCCCTCAAGATTTCTCAAATGGTATGCCCCATAAAATAAGTCTTTTTTACTGTCCTGTCATGTTTTCTGGCTTTCAAATGAAGGTTAAAGGGAAGATGTAGCTGTCATCTGAAGAAAATCTAGCAAACTGAAGAAATCTTACAGTATACCAGTAACATTGTAACAATTAGACTTACATTAACAACACATAGATGCAAAATCATTACATGCACATTTTTTCTCTTAATGAGCTGCTGCTATGTAGAGACGAATTTTTCATCAGACAACATGTTCAGTGATCATTATTCAATGGTCCTAGATCAAGAATAAAGTAGAATATGCTGACACTCTCACTAAGGAACGTCTAGAAATATAATCCATCAGAAATGCATGGTCTCAAAGGCAGTTAAAGGTAAACAGGAATGTTGTCTTGGAAAAGCAACCCAGTGTACTGCAGTCATGTAATTTGCATCCTGCCCTGACTGGCAATATGGAGCTGACTGCAGACTGTGTATGAAAGTTGACAATGAAAATCACAGTCCTCCTTACTTTGGAATCTGGGATGTAAGATTCAGTGCAGTATTCTGTAGGGCTACTGTTGTGTTAAGAGTACCACAATTTGGCAGAATAAACCCTACAAAACCTTGCTTTCCAGCTGGTCCTCAGAAATCAAAGGGGCTGGATGTGACTAGGCATCATTCCTGATTATAACCAATTCGGCACTGTAATTCTGGTTGTGTTCCCAGGTGCAACAATAGTGTGGGTTACATCATTAGACTGGTCTCATTCACAATCACAAATTCACCAATACTGCAGTTAACCATTTCAACACTACGTCTGGTTGAGTTCAATAAGAACTTTCACAAACACAGATTTACCAGCAGAGTAGTTTATTGGAGCAACAGATTATAGATTCTTTTATATTGCTGGTAATAAATTCACTAGAGCTGCAAAAAATAAATGTATAGTGCTATGTACAGGTGTTCCCAGGTACACTTCAGCATGGTCGGAGGTACAAATCTTACCAAAGACTCACCCCTGCTTTGCAGAGGAGAGAGAAGTAAATCCATCAATTTGCCTCTAAGATAGCTGTATTCTCATTCTCTACCACTGAGAATTTTAGATGCCAATTTATACTTTTGGGAGAAACAGAGATGTGACTCTAGTCCAGTATTCTGTCACTGCCATCATAAAGGGGGTGGGGAAAGCCAATTTGTGTGTAAAAGAGTAACAGATTTACAGACTGTGGGTCTTGCACAAGGACTGAACAGGACCATTACACCTTACCATCACCCCCTCTTCTCCCTGGTTGATTGCACTGATAAAGGTCATCCAGCCTCCACCTGATAGCCTATCACCACCTCCTCAGCATGACATCATGCCAAGGGTGATCTCTTAGCCACACGCCTCATGGCCTATCTCATGGCTGTAGGACTGATTTCCTACAGCTATCTATCAAAGTATCATTTTGTTATCACATCAGGGACTACTGCTGCCATCCAATCTAATGCCCTCCCTTTGAGGTTTTGGGTGCAAAGGCTTTAGAACCACAGCTATAAAGGAATTTGAAGTTCACCCAAGTGTGCTGCAATAGTCCATTTAATTTTACCCAGTTTAGTTGTTTATTTCTGATGCTGAACATGAAAGTTCACATAATATTTGAAATAGCAAAAGAATGTAAAAAATTATCAAAACAAGGCAACCTGCTGTGTGCATCTTACACTTGAATACCAAATAATTGTATGTTTTTTCTTCTATTTCAATAGGAAAATATATGAGATCTATGTTGCCTTCCAAAAATTGTATCAGTTTTCCACTACTTTTTATCTTCAATAATTTTTAAAGATGCATTAGTGACATATAAAATTAATATTCCAGACATTCATTAACATCCACTCAAATTAAAAATTGAATTTGAATTACAAATGTCCATCCTATCACTCAAGTACACTGGGTATCAGGTAGCACATAGCTGCCAAATTGCCAGCGCTACCCAACTTACTTGGCATATTTTTGCATAAGACATAAAACAATGAAAAGCCTCCCTCACTTTTTTTCAACAGGCCCTGCAGATAGAAATCCTATTTTAATTTCAGTAAGTGTTTTCTTTTTTGTCAAGCATCTTTTCAAATGAAATAGACAACATAGGCACAGTTTTCTCAAAGATCACTTTCACAGTTGAAGAAGTTTTAAGAAGACTGCATATAATTGACAATACAGTCATTGCTATTTTTATCAATATGATTCTATCCATTTCAATTATACCAGCTTAGAACTGAAGTGGCAAATTGAACCTGCTGGAAACTACACAACAAACTAAAAATGTTTCAGTGTCATGGTTATATGAAACTATTTTCTTATTTCTGCTTCACCTACACTTAAATGACACATATTTTTGAGTAACCTCAGCTTTCTCATCTGTCAGTGAGAGGTTCAGGACCCAAGGCAAGAGAACTCAACTACTTTTTATTTTCTTTTCTTAAAGGGACAAACAGTCACAATAAAGAAATCCGTAACTTCATTATTGTCTCTGTTTCCCTAAAGCACCACTCAAAACCTGTATGCTGCTAAGAGAGTATTATTTGAAAGATTTGGTGTTGTTTTGGTTTTTTTTTCCCTTAAGGACAATTCCTGACAAGAATTTCTAGTTAAATATTGTTGAAAATATCTAGCCTTATGGATATTTGTACCGCAGGAATGATTGTTGTCAGGCTATTTTATCGTTAGTTACAAATATCAGTATTATCTGATCCTGTACAGACATATCTAATTCTCTCATTCACAGCATGAGCCTCTGTAACTTACTTATCAATGATAAATGTAAGCATGAAAAGCTTGTATTTATCTTGAAAATGTCCTAAGGCACTCCTGGTTAAGCATACACATTTTGCATAAAAGGAATCTGAACCATGTGTGACAGTTAATTATCTGGAAACAAGAGCCATGAATAGTTCAGAAAACCTAATAATTGCTTATTTGAATTAAGTTAGAAAAACATAATGACCTAAGTTACACATGCCCATCTTGAATTACTTGAGAAATGAAATCCTGAAAAAGTAACCCATATATATCATGACATTAGAGCTACATTTTCTTTCATACTGACTTTCTTTTCCTTTTTTTTGTGTTAATCATCAAAATGGAAGATAAATATGTTTTCAGTGCAATTGGAAAATAATCCCAACTGATGTACCAAATATAAAATTTGGCAAACTGCAGTAAATTTTCTCACTTACACCTTTATTTCCCAACCTTCAGAATAGTGCAGAAAATTTAATCATGGAAATTACAAGGTGTGGTGGAGAAAATAAGTGACTGAGTTCCTTAACATCAGCAGAAATTACTTCATTTGCTCACGTTATTTTGGTTTTTTGCAGGGTATTATGGATAGTATCTAAATAGATTGCACTAAGAGTAACAACCTTCAGATTTAAGAAAAATATAATGGATTCTTTTTTAATATTTTGGTCTACATTTTGTTTCTATGAAATAACCACACTTATAAACAAGAACACTTACTTCACAGGCAATTACCAGCTGTGCTAGCTATGCCATTTTCACTCCTTAAGAAGATTAATCTATGCTTTAACAAAATGTTGATTTTTACCTGGTCTCCCACCAGGGGAGAAGACAGCTCAGGGTCTCATATCAGGGGATGCACACAATGCACACTGATCCTATTGCTGTCTGCTTCAATTTACAAAAATACACCTTCTATCGAAGTAAAGTGAAAAATCCTCCAGTTTGCAAGACTTGTCATTGAGGAGTTCCACTAGTAATGAACTAACAAGGTTTAATGAAGCTTTGGCCTTCAGAGGAGAAGGCTACAAAATAATATCAAGATGCCTGCGTGGATGAACTTCCCAAATCCAAAGGGATGCTCTCCCACTGCAGTGACAGAATTTTTCCAGCTGAGGCTTGCAACAAACCCTGCTCTGTCCCATTGAATGGGCTTTTGAGTGGCATGCAGTTGTGACATTTAATTGTTTATTATCAGAGTCCATCTTCTGTCTTTCATCTCCCTAAAATACTAACTTTAAGATTTTCAATTATTTTATTTTGCAGTGCTATCTGCAAAACAATAGTAAAATCCAGTTTTACCTGAATCTTCAGTCTTTTGATTTTACTTTAAAACACACTAACTGGCAACAGATGGGGGCACATGATCTTAATAAGTGGTGTAACAATACCAACTCAATAAAATTCTTACATTTAAAATTTAAACAACTTGAAATAATCCGATGAATCAATAACTGTCAAAAATCTGACAGCACCAGCAACTCTGATTAGGTGACAGTACACCCACTGATTAGGCCCAAATTTCAGGAAAAGGGTATAATAAAAAAGAAATTTTTGCTGCTGGGTGTGGCAGGTGTAGACAAGATAAGTTTTGTAGATTTTTGGCTAAGGGTAAATTATGCTGAGAAATTTCCCCAAACTCATCTTCTGACCAAAACCTGTGAGGCAGAGCTGAGGGCAGAAATTGCTCAAACACACTGAACTGAAAGGACCTTTCAAAATAGCTGAAGTACAGCTTGAATATTAGCAACAATGTACATGTTAATTGCTTTAAACACACTGGCAAGGTCTGACTCAGGTAGTACAGGATTACGGGTTATAAATATTTGCAAAGACTCTTGATAACAGGAACATTCTGCTCCTATTGTTGAAGGAGATATAGTCACCTGCAGTGACACTTTAATTTTGTCCTTACTGGGCTGATGAGGTCATCTAATTGAGCAGTTCAATATATTGATCTGACAGCCACTTAAAATATCCATTTGTCTTCAGGCAGTATTAGCACTTCTGTAGGTATGCAGCATCTCTGTGGCAGACACTCTAACATCAGAATGAATTGTGTGATAACACTTCCTCTACACAGCATTAATGTTCTTGCAACATTATTTTACTGTGCTGTTACCTACACAGTACGTTTTAATCAGTGTGTTTGTTTTATTTCTTCTAGCTGGTAAAGAAATTCCACTCACACAGAGGTGATATAGGAGATAAAGTAAGCTACGAAACAGTACTCTTGTCAGAAGAAACACACTTGTCAGTGAAAATCTCACACTGGTTTTAATGCCTTATTTAATGATATAAATGAAAAACTAATCCACCACCAACAAAGTGTGAATATTTCTCAAAAGTTCCATTGCTTCTAGAAAATGTTCACCACCAAAGATGTAGATGCATGTCAGCTGCTAGGCTTCCTCCTGAAAATCGGTGCAAGCAATGTGCCAAGTGAACTGCAGCACAATGTCACGTCAGGATCCAAGGCAGCTCTCAAGTTCATTCAGGGGTCTTATCAGATTGTAATTTGGCCAGAATTCCAAGCAAAACTATTCTTAGGGTTGTTCTGACAATAAATCAGTCAAACCAGGAGAGCTGGAGGGATAGTATTAAGGAAACAGCTCAAGGAAATAATGTTAACTGAATGCTTTTGTTCTTTTAAGTATATATGGGTGTTCATTAATTTCTCAGTTGTCTCCACCTCTTTATTTTATTCATCATAAAACAAGTCTGAGTGTTTTCACAGTCTGTTATTTTACTAACCTGCAGCAAAGCTACTAAACCAGTATTTTTTATTATTTTTAAGGCTTCTAGGTTTTATTTGCATAGCTCAGATTTTTTTTATTAGTACATTAACAAAGATTTTTTTAAAACCTCAAGATATTTCCATTCAATCTCTTCCCAGCTATAAATTAACCTATGAGTACTTTGAGAAGAACAATGCAAATTAAATAAATACAAATTAAAAACTGAAGTAATTTTAGTAACTGTAAGGTTTATTTCATTGGGACCCTTGGCAAAATTCTTGGTGACTGATGACTTTGCCAACTTCATAATAAGAGGCACAAGACAACAGATCATCTTTATTTTACGGGCTATTTTTAGAATAAGCATATATAAGCAAACACTGCACACATACATACTTTATTGTCTCTTGTATTATGACTTAAACTACAATCAGCAACATAGGATTTTAACTGGTAGAAAAGTGAGGGCACAATGGAGAGAGACAGCCTGTGGATTTACCGGAATTATTTATGAATTCAGTGTAAAGAAAAGCATGATCTTGACTTAAAGTGATCACTGAGTAAAATCATTGAGCCAATTAATTTTAAAAGACATACGGAGTTTCTTTCCCCCTACTATAATCAGAAACTCACATGCGGAGAAACAGCTTTAAGTTAAAAACACTGCAGAGAGACTTTTCATCTTCCAATGGTATTTCCTTCTTTAATCAATTTATAACCAATGCTATTTCCCTAACTTCTGTGTATTCTTAACCAGTATGGTGTTGGATAAAATATCCTGTGGATTTTAATACCACAGGAGCAAAACAGTGATGGGCAGTCATCTGAACATTTGCTGCCCTTTATTCAGTGACCTAGTAGCAACCCAAGTACTTTACAGTAGTCATTAGACAAGAGAATGCATAGAGTTCAAACACCAGGGAAAAATAATTACAAAGACAAATCTAATGGTAAATTAATGCAATACATGAAAAGTTAAAGGTCATTTTACAGCTGTGTTCCTTCAGTCTTCTTTCCTTAAATTAACACAGGATCTAGAAATGGAGTTGCTATGTGTGCAACTGTTTTGCTTGTAGATCTGTTTCCTATTCCACAGAAGGCACACAGATGCTAAAGTATTGCCCTTTGTAAGAACTGAGAATAAACCAACAGAAAACGATGTTGAAAAGATGAGCCACTAATATGGAACTGCTGTTACTAACTAGGAAAGCATACAGGGCAAAAAGGAGAGTTGAAGAACATAACCTAAATTTCAGGTATTACCTAAGATCTCAGCCACAAACTTTTTAAAAGAATAATCTCACATCTACAGGCAAAAACCTCGTTATAGAAACTACACCAGATCTACATTTTATGAGTCATGGTATCAGCTGCTAACCTGTATTCCACAAGCAGCAGTTCTTCCTGTCTCTCTGCTTGGGTATCTTCTAAAGCACAGTATTGACAGTTTCCCTCTCTGAAAGGTTGCAAGTGAAACTTCTCTCTCACTAGCATTTGGTGTAGCAGTCCTCTTGGTTATGAAAACGGCTTTTTGAAAAGGTGATTTTTATCTATGCTAGTAAAGTAATCCATTCAGTAGTTAGTGAGATACAGCTTTTCCTTATCAACCTCTCAAACTGTCTTTAAACATTGTGGCAGACTAATACTTTGAGATGCCAAGAAAAAATATCACTATCTTTCACACATATTTCAAGTGATAAAATCATTTACATTCTTGTTTATGTCACAGCTTGTGTCAAAATTTTTTGCTAAGTATCACCTGTTTTTGTAAGCTATGAAGAGCAATTGATCTCTTTGCATTCAAGCACCAATCTAAATATGTTCCTCTCCTCATAAAACTTTCACTCCATAATGCTTATCCCTTAGTGATAAGAAGATGGAATAAGCTCAGGATTAGTAAAAGGATTTTTTCAAAGGTGTTTGATTTAATTTGATCTTACTGGGAGTTAAGTCCTTAAATACAGTAAAACCTGACTTGACTCAGGTGAGGAAGTCCAGAACAGGAGTAGTGGTTCCTTAAGACTTCCACTTTTCTGTATCTCTTGAGTGTAACACTTTCCATTGTCTTGCTTTAAAGGAAAGTGATTCCAACACAATATCAGCAACAATATGCCACACCTTTTTTTTCTCTTTCACAAGTGATCCATAAGAATACTAATCAAAATGGAATACTGATCAGCTAATGAAATCTGACAGTTTATATTCCCACTGTTTATTAAATACACCCACATAATAATCACTCTACTCAAAAAACTGTTCTCTTAATAGACTCAGCAGCTCTTAGCTGAGGAAAAGCTCCTATGACATCCCTTTCAGAAACAAATGACTGGCTTGTTCTGCAGGGAATGAAGCAGGGACTCTGCTTAGAAACACCTGATATTCTTAAACCCCTCAGCATTTAAGAAAAAAATATTTGTAATTCTATTGACACTGGTCAGTCCTGATCTGAATATGCAAGGACGGAAAGAGTGATTAAATCTGCTTGATTCAACTTTGTTAACCTGCATTTCTAACATTATCTGTCATAAAAGGAGTTCAGCATAGACTTACCAAACCTTAACTATGCACTCAACTTTCAGACAATCCCTCTTCTCTTTTTCTCTCTCTTTTTTTTTAATAGTCCTTTCACCTGTTCCTCTCAGAGCAAGGACAGTGTTGCATGCTTACATGAGAGAATGAATAGTGAAGGTTCCTTTGTTTTTCTTACATTTTTATTATTTATACAAATTTTGTCCTCTATCCTTTGATTAAGGCTCCCTTGCAGGAATTACAAGAGACTATATCTTTCCAGTTACTTAACAAGTAACTTAACTAAAACATTTGTTTCGGTAATGAAAACATATTTAATTCTTTATCAATGACAAGAAATTTCCTCTAAAACTTCACTGTAGAGCAAGAAAGTACAAAAGCATCTGATTACCTGAAGAATTACAGAATTGAAAAGGGTTCTGATATCCACCTAGTTCCTTTCCTTCTTCTCTTTATTCAGTGCAAAATAAGCTCCTTGCCTTGCCTTCTCAATGGAAACATAGGGAGATGAAATATTCTAGTACAATAACATGTTGGTACAGATCCTACAAGTCAAGCAGCAGCTTTCCATCACCTCAACTGAGCAAATTCTAGTATTTGGCTAAGGATAGGCATTTTTTTTCCAAGTCTCAAGAATTCCCACAAGCAACTAAAACATGACCGAGATTTAGAGTTCAGTGAAAAAAATTCCATATATATTAAATCATATATGCCTTTTGTACTTTGCTACAGCTGGGTTCAGGCTGCTGTCCTAATCACAGTCCCCTTTGTCCATTATGTCTTTGACATTAGGCATAACTTAGAGTTTTTCACTCAGGTCTAGAATTCCAGAGGAAAATTGAGAACTAGAGTGTATGATCAGTCTTCTTCAGAGCTCTGCTGGAAACTTCAGCAATTTAAACTTGATAAGAGCAAAATAAGTTCCCCTGTAGAAATGACTCTTGCCTGGAAGGTTTCAAACCCATATGATGGGCAAAAAGGGAAATTATGTGAAGTCAGTGCCATTGACTAAGTCTAAAGCTAAAGTACGAGGTAAACTTGATAGAGAAACAATGAAGACAAGATAACCTGATGTGATCTTTCAAAAACATTGTAGAATGCTTCCTGATGGAAAGCCAAAGTTCAGCAGTGATTACTGATTGAAATCAAGAAGATTTCTTTGGTATTTTCAGCTACCAGAAGTACCCATGGAATACAAAATGGGAATTGTACAATAAAAGTTTAGAGAAAAATAAGAACAAAACCGAATACTCCATTGCCCTTCTATCCATCACCCCCATTGTTTGAGCATTTTGACATCAGTTCTTTTTTCTTCTGTTACGAAGCTATAGATTAACACCTGAGTTCAAATATGAAATTTGAGAAAAATCTTGAGACTAAAAGATCTTTCTGTTCAGGTAAAAAAAATAAGAATTTTCAAAATTTCCTAGACTACAGAAATATATTTAGTATACCCATGCCTTTCCATTCATTGGGTATTTTTGCAAGTTCTACAGTTTCTTAGGGAGTTCTGAAAATGTTTATTTTCAGTGTAGCATTTGAAATAAACTTGTTAATCTTTCCTAGGTGTCTTGGGGTGACTTCATGATGCTGTATCACCTATCGCCTGCTCTACGCCCAGACATGAATCCTATGCCTTTCTGCATCTTTAAGGCAGACTTGAGGCGGTGGGGGGAGGAAAGGCAGTGGAATTCTTCGGTGGCTGTGTTCAAAAACACAGATAATTTGCTCGCTCCTCTCCTCAGCTCTCAGCTCTCTGCAGCAGAGAAGAGGGTTGCATTCACCTGGTTTTTTAGCTAGCTTCTTGCTCGTTAGCCGAAGCAAGGAATTTCCTGGGACCTTGGTGTCTACTTCTTCTCTTCTGGACTGCTCAGCAACACCAGAACATCACCGTGAAGCCTTACACCCTGGCTTGGGGAGGCCCAAGCCGCACCCCAGCTCCAGAGACAGCAGAGCCATCACCTACAAAGAACTCTGAAAGTACCCAGGTTTTCTTCACAGCAAGAGGTTTTATTATTTAACATTATTCGTTCTTCTTTTTTTGGTGCCTGCATGCCCCCGGCTTGTGAAATAAATAACTTTTTTTTTTTGCTTTCCTCCACGGAATTTTTTCCTAAGCCCGGTGGGGGAGGGGCAGCTGAAGCCTGCCTTCTATCAGAGGACGTTCATTTTGGACATTCCTCCAAATTTGTCTCAAACCAGGACACTAGGCATGCCACACACAGAAAAAGTGAGAGTCATCGCAGTTTGGAGACCAGATAAAAAATAGTTGTTTGAAGGGGTTTCAATGTATTCTTCTGTAGAGTTTCTCTTATTTTTCACACAGTCTCTGAAGATTAAGATTAGCATGGAAAAAAAACTAAACAAGGACAGTTATTAAGCCCAGTGCTACCTTACTGTATACTATTGAAGGAAGCTTTATTTTTTCATACTTAGTTGCTGCTGTCCATTTTATCCAAGAATTTCAACAGTTTCTATTTTCCAAACATAAACAAGCAAGACAAGCTTTCTGCTTACATGTTCAACACATATGCACTTTTCTGTTTTTTGAAAAAAGGGCAAAATTATGTAGATTCTCCTCTAATGGAGACAACCACCAAATGCTGCTAATCAGTTTGCAGTCAAGTAAATTCACACTAGATTCAAATAAACAAGTGATTTTTTTATATGTGTGTCATTATGTATCTTTCCCTCTTCACCCTAGAAAAAATAATAAATCGAAGCTTTCCCATTACATTCTGTTCTCATGCTGAAGTTTCATCCCCCTGTGTCTGTGCCGATCAATATGCTCTTTCACTTGCATGGACAACCAGCAAATTCTGAACAGAACAGTCTTACTACATGAAGCCTTGGCAGGCTTCACATTTCAGCCAAGAGTGTTCACTTTCCAATCAAAGCTTGGAAATAATCCACTGAAGCTGAGAGGACTACTATTCTCCTCTGACTGATGAACAGACAACATGAAGGAAATAGAGATACTTAAAAAAGAAAGAAATTTGTGTGTTTGTAAAGATCATTCCTTAACAGAGCTTACATTCAAAAAATGTATTAATATTACAGTACTTATATTTGCAATTCACGAAGGACTCTGCCCATATGCGTGTTTGTTATATTTCTACCTGTAGTGGCACGCTTGCCAAAAAGTAATTATAGACAAAGAACACTGGAAAAAAAAAAAAGTATAAATAATGAAGCTACAGTGACAGCTTTTGTGTAAGAGGGAAAAACTGACAAACAAGAAACCTCTAAAATGTGAGAATATATTAGTTCAAACAATTGATGTCTATAATTGTAGATAGTGTCTTCTCATCATGTAATGTTATCTATGCAGAGAGAGGTTATATGATTTCAATTTCTGTTCTTAAATTTAGACTCTGCAAATACAACAGCATGTCTTTTTTTTAGCTTGCAAACAACAGCTTTTTTTTCAAGTGCAATGTGATGCCTTTTATTACTGAAGGCTGCCATATAGACTTCAATAGTCACCGCATTAAAATTTTGCAGTATATCAGACTTTTTTCCACCTAAGTCTCACAAACTCCTCTTTCTCCCTTTTGACATGATACACTGCTAGGCAGCACAGGAACTTGCACAGTAACACACCAGATCATGACGTGATAGACCTGAAAAACACCATGCAAAATCTGGTTTTTTTCCCAAACTTGTTTCTAAGTCACATCAATTTATCAATCTGGCTTTTCACATGGCCACACGAAAACCTGCCCTGGCACACACACAGAGATGTTTGAGAATGGACAGCTGACTTCCCTAAGGAGCAGCGGTGACCTTGTCATCAATAATTTTGCCCATTCTTGTCAGAAAGAACTTGCTGTGGCAGCCTTCATCTTAGTGAGTTGAAACTTTCTAGTGATAACAGATATTTCTGATCATAGGAGAACTACAGATATTAATAAATTGGTATTACAAAATATGCTATTTTTTGTTTCCATTCTTAACAACGCATTTTCAAACATTCTGTGGGTTTTTCCCTATCCAAAAGAGCAATACAAACTTAACAGCAAGAACTGATGTTTAGAGGCCTAAGTTGTTGTGGGTTTATTGGGGGGAAGGGGTGGAGTGTGTTGCGGTTTTTTTTAATGACAATTTACTGTTACAAATAGGTTACAACACCAGCTCTCTGATGTTAAAATCCGAAGTACAGCAATTCTGTACTTGGAGGAAACCAGATAGGATCTCAGAAGAAAATCAAGCACTTTTCAGTCCACAACAATCAGAATGTACTGGGGGAACAGTTTCCAAGCTTAGTCTGTCAGCTGAAGACTAGATACAGATTTTGATTTCATTTATGCCAGAGGTTTCATTGGTCTCATTTAAAATAATAATCCAGTTTTCCTCTGTCACTTGAGGAAATTGCTTTGTTTTGCTTCTAGGATGGAAAACATGTTTCTGCACTTCTGTTGAATGCAATCTGTGTCTAAAAGAGGGCTTTACAAATAGTCATGTATGAAATGCAAACACTTGCAAATGCACACGGATCATATGACACTTTTGATTAGGAACATGGGGGAATAAGCTAGTATCCATGGAAACTCATTGCTTCAGAAACTGCAAAGCTACTAAAAGGCTGCTGAGAGTAAAAAACACTATACTGTATCACCTGCCTAAAACAAGTTGATACATGAACAAAAATTCTACCTTCAAGTAAGCAAAAGTGCAAAACAGAGTTAACCTTGTTTATTCAGTGTCTTGGGATGACTTTATGATGTATATTCCATATCACTGCTCTATTGCCCAGAAATTAACTTTGTGCCTTTAAACTGAGCCTGAGCAGAGAGAGAGAAGAAAAAAACTTCAACGACAGATAGCAGAGGGCTCTGCTCTGGGTTCAGCTCGTGTGGCAAGAGGAGTGGAGAAGTACTCTGTTTTTTTCCGACTTTCAGGTTTTTTTTCTTCCGGAGAGTTGAACTTTGTTTTTCCTGGATGTTTGGATTTTCCTTTTCTTTTCCTGGACTGTTTTAACATCAGAACACATCGGGACTTTTTTCCACCGAGGTGGAGGCCCCAGAGGAGGGGGCCCACCCCATCCCAACTCCGAGGAGGAGCGAGACTACACCTACAGAAGGACTCTGAAATCTTCCCAGATTTCTTTCCATAGCAAGAGATTTCATTATTTAGCATTATTATCCTTTTCCTGTGTGTTTGTTAAATAAATAGTTTTTATCTCTTTCAGTTTCCTTTGAGGAAAATTTCTTTTTTTTTCCTGAACAGGGTGGGGGGAGTGGTGATTGTGGCCTGCTTTCTACCAGAGGATATTTTCTTCCAAATTTGTCTAAACCGGGACATTCAGTTCTCACTAATCATCTGAGATTTCTCCACATGATTTATCCCATTTCCTGAATAGCTAAGGATACCAGCAAGAATGCCAGCATACTGTGCTGAAGTTCAGCCATTACAGCCCTGTCTCATAACAGGCATAGAACAAAAGTCCTGGTCATGCTGAAAGGGCTCAGGCAGTTTCTGTCTCCCATAATTAAATTCAATGTTATTTTACCATCCAAATATTAACTGATGTGAGCACATAGTTTCAATGTACTTATCGCATTAACAATATATGGAAGACAGATAAATTTGCACATGGTTAAAAAAAGTAGAAGGATTTTAGAGGAATTGATTGCTAGAATGCAGGATCAGGTGATCTCGCCCAGCTAGCATGGGTTTAGGAAGTGCAAGTCCTACTTGACGAACCTGATCTCCTTTTATTACTCAGTGACATACCCACCCCATGGATAAGGGAAAGACTTTGGATGTTGTCTACCTGGACTTCAGCAAAGCCTTTGATACAGTCTCACACACAGCATTCTCTTGGAGAAGCTGGCAGCCCTGGCTTGGACAGCGGCTCTCTTCATCGGGTTAAAAATTGTCTAGATGGTTAATACCTTCATCGATGATCTGGATGAAGGGATTGAGTGCATCCTCAGTAAGTTCACAGAGGACACCTAGTTGGGTGTGAGTGTTGATTTTCTGGAGGGTAGGAAGGCTCTGCAGAGGAACCTGGACAGGCTGGATTGGTGGACAGAGGCCAGTGGTATGAGGTTTAACAAGGCCAAGTGCTGGGTCCTGCTCCTGGGTCACGACAGCCCCAGTCAGCTCTACAGGCTGGGGGTGGAGTGGCTGTAGAGGTGCCTGACAGAAGAGGACCTGGTGATGCTGGGCAACAGCAGCTGAACATGAGCCAGCTGTGCCCAGATGGCCAAGAAGGCCGATGGCACCTGGCCTGTATCAGCAATAGTGTGGCCAGCAGGACCAGGGCAGTGATTGTCCCCCTGAACTCGGCACTGGTGAGATTGCACCTTAAATCCTCTGGTCAGTTCTGGGCCCCTCAGTTCATGAAATACATCGAGGAGCTGAAGCGTGTCCAGAGAAGGAGAACAGAGCTGATGAAGGGTCTAGAGAGTAAGTCAGAAGGGGACCAGCTGGAGCACCTGCGGTTGTTTATCCTGGAGGAAAGGAGACTCAGGGAAGACCTTTTGACTCTCTACAGCTGCCTGAAAGGAGGGTGAAGCCAGGTGGGGATTAGCCTCTTCTCCCAGGAGGAAAGTGTCAAGACGAGGAAATAGCCTCAAGCTGCACGAGAGGAGGTTCAGGTTGGACATCAAGATGAATTTCTTCATGAAAGGTTGTCGAGGATTGGAAAAGTCTGCTCAGGTAGGCAGTGAAGTCACCATGCCTGCAAGTGTTCAAGAAACAACTGAATATGGCTCTTAGTGCCACGGCACTTAATTGAAGTGGTGGTATTTGGTGAAAGATTGGACTTGATGATTTTGGAGGTCTTTTCCAACCTTAGTGACTCTGGGAATCTAAGACTCACTTGTGAATTCTGCAATTATGACTTTGTAGAGCTCTAAATTATAATTTAGGGTTTTTTTAATTTTAGAGGAGGCATTCAAGAACCTCAGTGCCATGAACGTGAAAAGACCTCTAAGGCTACAACTAGCTTTACCCTATAAACAGACACAAAACATGACTGCCTAATCACTCTCCAGTGAATAAAAATGTCATGGATAGCAAAACAGTTCTGCAGTCATTCTCATGGTGAGACCTTCCACTGACCTCAAAGAAAGTTTTGCTCCATAAAGCAAAAGCTTTCCTATTCAAAGAACAGGGAAGGAAAAAGGAAAGGAACCCCAGAGAGTGACTATAACAAAACAGAAGTAAGTTATAGGTGCTTGTTCATAGATATGTTTCTGAGTTGTCTGTTCCAATTAAGGGATTTTGTGATTTAATTAAGTTAAGTTAGAGATTGGGGTTTTTGCCTCATCAGCTTTTACATGCCCAGTTAACTGAAAGAACAATAGAGGCAACACACCACACAGGTGCATGCTGTCCAAATACACAGTCCTAAGGTATTGTTTGTACACAAACACACATACATGAATACATACCAATACATATATACTTATGTATAATACTATATGCACATGCTGCCTTAACAATACACTATTGTATCACAGCAATTACATAAAGCTGACTTTCTTATTGTCCCTAAGTAGAAATTATTATTTCCACTCTAAACAATGTAGTTTGCAACCAACACTAGTCATCAACTGACTCACAGGGATATCACTTTTGCTGATCATCAAATACCTGTTTCCGGTTTACAAACATCTGAACTCTGAGGGGCTTTTGACACTGAAAATGAGTGACATACTAACTGTATATATGTAACTGTTGTGGTGTGATGCCTACTGCTTTAACAAAAACGTTCAACAAAAAGCAAATGCAGAGTTTTTACTTGTGAAAAGAAAGACATTTCCTGCCTCAAAATAGACATTTTACAGTGCATCTAGTGAGAGATACAAGCCAGTGGTAGTTATTTGACTGATCTTTTATTACAACCCCTACTGTTAAGGAGCTATTGGCTAGAAAATGAGCTGCAAGCTGAGTGCAGCTAGAAAATTCTCCATTTGTTTGTGTGTAACCAATTATATTAAGAGCTTTTAGTAAACACTGTTCATTATAATCAATTTCCCTGAAGAAATGTCATTTTCAAATGAATACTTAAATGCAGCTTTAGGTTTTTTTCCCTTTTCAAGAAGATTTTATTGCAAAGGAGAGGCAGACGTGCAAACAGGCCATTAGAACACATGAAAAGAAATAGCAGTTATTCTGCAGGAGGAAGTGGTGAATTAACAGACTAATCTAATCTAACACTACCACACCTCATATTGTCAGCATTGTTATTGTGGGGCTTTACAGCTAGGTTACTCGTAATTGCATCAAATTAATTCTTACCGACCCCGGGTTATGATTAATTCTGTTGACAACCTGAACATCAATAAACTTAAACTCAGCAAATTTGGCATCTGAACTAACCACCCTTTAACAAGAGATGGCTTGTACAGAGTTCAGGTATGCAGAATGTTTTTTAAACTCAGATATCTCCATAGATACCAATGCAGCAAAAAAAAGTTTCTTCCCATCCTTTATAATCCAAAATAGAGTATACTCACTATATGAGTATGCCTTGACGATTCAGTTCTCATATTCTGTAGCCTTGACCACCCATGTTCCCATATTGCCACTTCTATTGAAATTCAGGAAGCTAAACCAAATAATGCCTTGAGAAGCCACCTAAAAACAGAGACTAGACAAAAATAAGGGAATAAAGGTAGGTATTTATTTGAAAGGCCTTCAAAGGTAAAGCCTGGGGAGCCAGAGGCTACTGCCAAGATGGACCCCAAGATGGACAACAGGTCACGAGTTCTTCACACTTCTATAAGTTTGGTTCATTTGCATATCAGCATAAATTCTCCAATTAAAGCTTCAGTTAATGATGTAATTTCCCCAAACTTCCCCCCCTTCCAGAAGCTTTTGGTTTACACATTTTGGGCCTAGGTCGGTCTGGGTGTCCTTGGAGAGCAGGCCTGGAGAGGCTTTGTTATGTCTACCTAGCATGAGGGAGCAGTAGTTAACAGGCTACAAGAAACTTCAGAGTTACACACTAAGCAGTACAGGATTTGAAAAATATTAAAGTTAAAACCTAAGTTATCACAACCATATGGCTGAAGTCCAGATAGATTTTTGTGCTATTCATAATCAAGTTAGAATTTCTTGAATAGAAACTCTGCAGAAATTTTGAACTAGCTGTATTTGTAGTTCACATTTCCAGGTGTCCAAAGCACTTGCAAGAAACACTTTTAAGAGGACTGATTTATAATTATTATGAATCTTGTACTGTGGTCAATATTAGCTCTACTCATCACTGGTGCGATCTCACCTCAAGTCCTGTGTGCACTTTTTTTTGGGCTATTAGACAGTGCCCAAAGGGGAGCAACAAGTGTGGTGAAGGACCTTGAGGGGAAGCCCTATAAGGAGCAGCTGAGGTCATTTGATCTGTTCACCCTGGAGAAGAGGAGATTGATGGGAGACTTCATTGCAGTTACAACGTCCCCATGAGGGGAAGAGAAGGGGCAGGCACCGATCTCTTCTCTGTGGTGACCAGTGACAGGACCCAAGGGAATGGCCTGAAGTTGTGCCAGGAGAGGTTTAGGTTGGATATCAGAAAACGGTTCTTCACACAGAGGGTGGTCAGGCACTGTACAGGCTCCCCAGGGAAGTGGTCACAGCACCAGCCTGACAGAGCTCAAGAAGTGTTTGGACAATGTTCTCGGGCACATGGTGTGCCTCTTGGGGATGGTGCTATGCATGGCCAGGACTTGGACTCAATGATCCTTATGGGTCTCTTCCAACTCAGCATATATTCTGTGATTCTGTGATCTGGAGTATTACCAAAGCCTGTACAAATAAAATACAAATGTACAAAGTGTTCAAGTATTCTGACATTTGCTTTGGCTCTCACTTAGAAACTATGTTTTATCACAGCTTTTTCTTGCTGGCTCTGTTCATAATGCTATTGCATTATTTGGTCTTTTCAGGTTATTCTGCTCTTTTGTTTTCTCATGTCAGTTATAGAAACAAAAATAAAGTAAACCTGACCACAGTAAAATTTTGACCTGATAAGCAAAATCACAGCATCACATCTGAAAACCAGACAGTAAAATTTTGCTGAGGACATGAATAGAGGAAGACTCCAGACTACCAATAAATTATACTCTAAAATTAATTTTTTGTGGCATGATGAAAAAGATAGGTGAAGAAAACTTTAAAAAGGCAGATTGGTTCAAGGCCATGGTGATGCACGGCTGACAGTTTATGTAAACAGACATCATAAGAAAATGTGTGGAAAGGCATGTTGCTAAACAAAAGCTGGAGATGGCCAGTGCAGATCAGCATTAAGGAGCTACTCTTCAGGACCATGGAAGATAAATCTGGTAAATAAGAAATCACCATACATTATCATCGCTACTTTATCTTCACAGCTGTTTTGTGATTTTGGCCTCACAAAATATAAATTCAGTACTATAATATATGCTAAGATAATATGTTTTGGTATATCTGAAGACTTCTAGAGAATAACTATAACTGAAGAACTAAGAAGAACAATGAAAGCATTCGCAAACTAGACAAAACTACTTGAATAGAAACAATGAGGCCATGGGGAGAGATAAAGGTAATACATATCATATATTATATTATGTGTGTGTATATGCATATATATATATACATAAATAAAATGTATGTGTACATATGTATATAGGTACACTCACACATTATACATATAATTAGGTCTACAAATTTGTGACCTTCCAGATAACAATTAGGAAGCAGACTATAGTGGAGACACATTCTGCATTTTTCAGAGTTATTTTTAAGAACCAAAATGCTCTGTTGCTGAAATGCTGATGGCTGCCCCATCCCAGTTCCTGTAACAGTCTGGAGAAGACCTCAGAAACTATGTTTTTGGTGATTGGCCATCCTGTTTTCAACTTTCCAAAGTGTCAAATTACACCGTGTCTAAAACATACGTAGCATGTCTGAGCACATCTCAGGTAATTAAGATGGATACTGAATTTAGAAAAACATAAAATAACTACAACTTTCCTTAAAAGAAACTAAACTGATCGAAAGATTGTTTGAGGTTTAAAAGAAAGGAGTAAGATCCTGATTCATTGCCTTTTTCAACCAGCATCTTGAATCATGATCTCTCACTGTGATTAGAAAACTGCCAGTTTTTTCTTAAAACCCAGTTACTGCTTCAAGGTGCAGATACTGAGATGGAGCGCAAAAGTGGTCTTGCCTTGTTATTCCAGAACAATCTTACAGAAAGTTATGCCCAAACAAGAAGTATTTTTAGACTTAATGGAGCAAATATTTCTGCAGTTTTGTTCTCTCTTTTGTTAAGGTTAATTGCTGATAACAGCATTCACTGAGAGTATCAAAGATAATTCATAGAGGAAAGAGTAAATGAGAGATAAATTAGAATGTCAGGCCAGAATCCTGCATTGCTGGAAACTCAGTTTCCTGCTACAGACCTAGTCTATACATTGTACCCTGAAAACCTCAATTCCTCCCAAATTTTCTCATCACTGACAGAGAAAACTCATTTTGTCAATGACTACCCAAACCTTCAAGAGCTCAGAGCATAAAAGTAAATTTACCCTCTTTCCTCAGGCGTTTGTAGATGTTTTCGTCCTATGAGATATCTGGGGACAAGCAGGTCCAAATTCCATCACATCAACAAGGTACTGATTTTTCATTTGCGGGAATTGGAGACATCCAAACTTTTGTGAGTCCACAATACAGTTTCTCTTGGATGTGAGCCCAGTATGTTTTGAAATTAGCCATAGAATTAAGCAGTGGGTCTTGATTTTTAAATCCCATAGAGGGGTATCCCCAAGAGATACACATATTAACATGTGTCAATCAGCCAGGTTTCAAAGGCATCTCCAGGTCCCATAGTACAATTGATTAGCTTTGCACACTGGAACAAATATTAATAGGTTTGTCAAGGATGTATGTTTACATACTTCAAAGGCTCTAAAATATGGTTCTCTCTCAACCACATCCACACATATTTGGAAGAATTTTATAGGTGATGCTCCTGCCCCACTGGGTAATTTTATACACCGTGAAAAACTAACTTTTAGCTTACAAAATTAACATAAAAAATGCAAAAACATTTGATTCTTATGCAAACACATCTTTACATCAGTCCTATGCTCTATTTTCCGGGGGATAGATTATAGCACTGTTGTAATTTAACTAGGACTCATGAGACTATATTAAGATGTCACAGAAGCTCCATTACTTCTCCTGATTTCCGCCTTCTAGGCCTTAGACAATTAAAATGAAATTTCAACTAAGGAGGTTTGGAGGGGAAAGAGGGGAGGGTTGAGAAGCATTCAGAAAAATTATCCTCTAGGGGGAAGAGAGGCAAGATGATTAACTAGTTTTCCTTCAGCTCTTGTTGTTATGATTCTATACTCTGGAGAGTGAATAATTTGAAAAAGAAAATCTCTGTCTCCCAGACAGTGAACATATTCCTCAGACTCAAATTTCATGACCAGCTCAAGTTTCTCCACCCTACAGATGTTTATGCATACTTTCTGAGCATTTAATTTCATAATTTGCTAAAATCATTAACATCAGATTTTGTCCCCTAAAATTCTTATGAAATATCTAGAAAAAAGCTGTCATACAGCAGACTAAAAACCTTTATCTGCTCTGGACAGAAGCTGAATTTTAATGCTTCTTGTCTGGCTTGAGGGATCAGTTAGGAATCATCTCCTACTTAATGAGACTAATGAATGATTTTCACTCTGAACAGGAAAAAAAAAGGTTAAGATGGGAATAATTTTCTTTCCATTTTTACAATGCAATATCTGGTAATGTATTTCCTCAAAATACACTGACAAAGGTAGCAAGTGACAGTAACTGTCAGTTCATCTACCGATTCCCTTGATAAACACAATGAAAAATAAAAAGGATTTTTTTTAGGTTCTTTTGAGTATGCATGATCAGATAGATACCTGACTGGACAAAACTCTAAGCAACATGTTCTAAATTCAGCATTATATTGTGCTTGCCAGCTTGAATTATTCTATGATTCTGACTTCTCACTCAGCTTCCTCTTCATAGGAAACGTGGAAATGTGTTGTATATTATGGACATAGAAAGGGACTGATCATTTAGAATTTTCCATAACTTTTTTCCTCATTTGTGTTTTTTTGGAATTTTCATATGTGAATAACAGCTTCCAGGAAAAAAACCTTTATTCACACGCTTGTGTTTTGGTATTTTTAATAGACCAAAAATATCAGTTCAGGAAATTTTCAAGAAAACGTCAGTGTAAGTACTAAAAGATATTTACCTTGGTCACTGTTATAAGAAAATTTCTGTTCCCCCAAATCAGCTCAAATTTTCAATTTCTTCTTACACAGATTTTCCTATCAAAGACATTGTAGAAGCATGTAGTTTAACTTCCTGCCAGTCAATATATTGATTTCTTTGCATTTACAGTATGTTTCACATAGACAAACAAGTCTAATATGTAAATTATTGCAAAGGAAAATGTATATTGTAGGTTTTGAAGAGTTATATGTAGCATGAGGAAGGGGAATCAATAAAATTCATTGCAATATCAACACTGTGTTTGATGTGGCAGCTGTTTCCTTTGCTGCCTCAAGAACTTTATTTTGACTAGAGCTAAGTGGCAGATGTTTATGAGCAATAAGGAGGTTGGTAAATTTATTACCTGTTTGTATGGGTAACATAAGTCTCTAAACTTGAATTTCCTTCAGAATTGCTTACTAAGACCACAAAGCTAATGCCAGCCTGACACAATAAAGGATAACTAATAAGTTTTTTTAAGTAATTTTCTTTCTTATATTACCTAATTCTTATATCTAAATCTTTATCAAGTTATTGACTGCGAAGAACAGCCTTCCTTTTCTGTTTTCTGTATCTAAAATATCACTTCCTTGAAGGCAGAAGCAAGGGGATTTTTCAAATATATTTGAAGGTTATTTTGTAATAATATAGGTGAGAAGGAGGGCAATCTGCCATCCTGTAACACAATCCATCTCTGCTCCTTTCTGGTCAAGCCTGCTGAGCTCGACTTCTTCAGTTACAGAATTCAGAACAGAAATTCTTACAGCACAGCTTGAAAATATTGCCCTCATTTTGATCAGCTAAGCTACAGGGCAAGGAGGAGAGATGAAGACCTATAATTGAAAGACATTTTCATAAAGGTTTGAAGGGCTTGAATGGACCTTTCAGCCTCTGGGATGATGAATGTCACCTTTGATAATGATCTGAATACCTTCACAAGGGAGGAAGAGTTTAGCTTGACCTCCACACTCCATGGAGAGACAAAATCCATCAACGTGGAGCAGGAAGGACTGGAGGAACTAAAAATTAACAAGTCCAATTGGAAGCAAAGCATGTTACTAGTCCCATTTGCCTAAGTCACCTCGATTTTCCCCACTGAAATTGTCATTTAGGCAACCAAATGTAGTGAGCAATGGAATGCAAAGATCTTGCAAACTGACAAACAAGTTATGGTGTAAAGCAGAGCTGATATTACATGGCAGAAGACATTTTTGGCTGATAGATTAGACACACTATTGAATTGACCGCATATTTTAATTTTTTTTATCTCTGCAGCCTCTCCCTGTATCGCCCTGTGTCAACTAACTGCCCACAGAAATAACCATCATGTTCCAATTATTCCTTCTCTTTTTGGAAGAATGACAAATGTAATGTAGCAAGAACACTGGACAGAAAAAAAAAAAAAGAGTTTAGCACTGCTGATTTTTTCCTACACTTAAGGTTTACAACTCCAACATATTAATGATAGCTTGGATAACACTGTACAGGTGAAGGACTAAATTTCCAAAGATTGTTCTTTAGACCTTTATTTGGAATGAAGATCATTCAACATAATGTTTGCTTTCATCTGGTCAACACACTTCTGAGTAGGCAGAATACATAAGTCTGGAAAATTTTAAATATATATTAAAATAAATATAC
>VZTI01004880.1:402558-460341 GCA_013397865.1 Struthidea cinerea
TAAAATAAATATACATAAATTAATAGATTTTTTGCTAGTTCAAAGCATGAAGCTAGTTCAAGCATGAAGAAAAAGTAAGAACTATTTTGCATGTGCTTCTGTATCCTATTTAGGCAATGTGACACCCAAGAAGAGCAAAACTAAATCTACCTGTTTTTTTTTTTCAAAACTTCTTTTTAAGAGTCTTTTGAACGGAAGCATCTTAGAATCCAGTTAGTTAATTTTTTGTCTGCTTGGATTAGCTTTCCTTTCAAAAGAAGGTATAGTATACTAACATGTTACGTGATGATACAAATAAATATGTAACTGTAGATAGTCCATTATGGTATTACAAGTCTTACTGTGAACTGCTAACATTTAAAGAGTGATGACTTTTATATTCTGTACAAGAGTGATGATGATCTCTCCTTGCCTTCTTTGAGGACTTCTTCACCCTTAAGACCTCACCAGTCAGAATACTGAAGGGTTATGCTAGTGTTAGTGTATAAATCTAACTGAGCACAGAAAACTGAAGCCAGGGAATATTCTCACTGTCTTTTAAGTATTATTTCTTGTTTAAAGGTTAATTGTTTTACCCTAAAACTTAAAGCAAAAGCTAAACATCAAAATGAGGAGGACAGAGAAGGAAGGTTTTTATTTCAGACATTCCCTGTAGGCAGCTTTTTAATCACAAAGTACTGACATTTTAATTTAAACAAAATAATTACAAGCAAGAGGTGAGTGAACCTTTTTGCATGCAGTACACAATCACACTTTCCTTAGGTCTAAAGAAGAGAAATTTCAAGTATTTATAATTAATCAAGTCCATAAATACTGCTATATTTCTTTTTCTTTAGAAAAACCAAGGCAGTTTTATTTTTAAAGAACCAATACATTCATTAATAAAGCAGATGAATGGACAAACCCCACCCAATGCTGAATATCACCTTTCACACTATAACCCAGCTGCATAAGGCTCAAGTGTGTGAACTCAGCCCACTTTAAATCAGGGGGAGAAAAACTGATGAAGGGCTAAAAGGCCATTACTTTGTTAATCACACAGACAGGTTCACTTATACAGCAACACAAATTTAAACTATGTCAGTTAATAAAGTTGAAATAAGCAATAAGGCCAAAGTTGTTAAATCATCAGTATTAACTCAAGAGAAAATTACCAGGAACCAGGGAAACAAGAACTGGAAAACTACTACTGCCAGACGAAGGACCATCCCATCAAAAGGAACGAAAGCGACCATCATTTGCCTGCCACACTGCGAAGTGCAGATCCATCAAAGATGTAGTTATAATGAACCTAACAGAACTTACTGAAATGCCATATTGCATGATCCTCGTCGCAAGCGTGCACCCAGGAAAAAAATGTTTAGATCACATCTATGAGTCCTTGTAGGGGTTGCAAATATGCTTTAAGAGGATATATTTCCCAAATAAGCCTACTGAAACATTTGGTTTTTCTCAGTGTGGGGACCAGCATCATTGCAAATCAGGTCAGAAAAATAAAATTAAAATTTCCCCACTTTTGGTTTATCAAGCATTCTAAACATGATAGACCATGATTTATGTTACCAGCATGAACCTTCACAACACTGACTACACTATCCAAGTAGGATCCAAATAAAATGAGAAAAAAGAGGAGAAAGGAAAGAAAACAATAGTGAAAGCAACAATTATTTATTTTCCCTCTGGAAGGGATTTTCCCAGTGAAATTAAAGACAGAGACAATTCTCCATATAGATAAACAGGTAAAAATATTGTATGCTGTGTATGTAAGTAAACTGTACCACCCCGGCAATATGTAGCAAGTCAGTAAATCTGCCTTCAGAATTGTAGTACCTGTTGAAGTGAGATGAATATGCTTTGGACTGAAGTTTAACTAAATTGACAGAGCATGGGAAATTCCTGGACACGACATGAGAAGTTGGTGTGTGCTAAAAAGCAGCATAGCAAGAAGCTCACGAAAGCTATGACAATGTTAGGAAGAATGCCCAGATTTCACAGAACATTAAATTAGGGGGAAAATATTCACAAGTTAATTGGAAGAGTGTTTAAGGAGCAGAGCCTTGCTATTCCAACAACATCCCAGTAAGCACAACAGTCATAACAAATTTAGCTACAGATATAGTAAAACTGGGGCCAGTGGGGAAAAAATTATTAGGGGTAGAGTGGCTTTGGAGCAGAGAAGAAAAAAGAAAGTGAATGGGAGAAAAGTAAGCACAGGAAATATGAGACAAAGGGGCTAAAAAGGTGCCAGTCACCCATAATCAAGATGCTGGTCAGTATTTGTTCTTTGACTGGTACCTGTGACTGAGTGACACAGCCTATGCTATCTTCTAATTAGATCTATTTCAGAAAATAAGGGATGGTTACTCAACCACTCAACCACCTCCTTGGGAAGCTTTGTGCAAAGTTTGACAGCCCTTTCATTGAAGAACTTTTCTTAATATGCAATCTAAGCTTCCTCTGGAGCATTTTGAGGCTGTTTCCCCTTATCCTATCTCTTGTTACTTGGGAGAAGAGACCGCCTCTTTTCAGGCAGTTGTAAAGTGCAATGACTCTCTCTCCTTAGATTCCTTTTCTCCAGGCTAAACACTCCCAGGGCCTTCATCTGCTTCTCATAAGGCTTGTGCTCCAGACCCTTCACCAGCTCCATTGCCTTCTCTGGACACACTCCAGCACCTCAGTGCCCTTCTTGTAATGAGTGGACCAAAAAACCGGACACAGTACTTGAGGTGCAACTTCACTGATGCCAAGTACAGTGGGACGATCACAGCAGACCCTGATCCTGCTGGCCACACTATTGCTGATACAGGCCAGGATGCCATTGGCCTTCTTGGTTACCTGGGCACAGCTGGCTCATGTTCAGCTGCTGTCAACCAGCAGCCCCAGGTCCTTTTCTGCTGGGCAATTTTCCAGCCACTCCACCCCCAGCCTGTAGCACTGCATGGGGTTGTTGTGATCCAGGTGCAGGAGGCAGGGCATGGGAGTCTTTGGTCAGTTCATCACCAAGATTTCCTTCCAGGGCTCTGGGAGAAGAGGCTTCCTCTGTGAGGCCATGGGGTCCCTCCCACGGGAGACAGTTCTCCGTGAACTTCCCTGGCATGGGTCCACTCACACAAGCAGTAGCCACACCATGTCTGCTGCAATGTGAGTCCCTCCCACAGGCACACAGTCCTCCCAAAACTGCTGCGCCGTGGGTCTCTCCACGCGGTGCAGTCCTCCAAGGACAGGCTGCTCTAGCCTGGAAGCAAGGGCCCCCTCTCTCTCTGTTAGCATAGAAACACATAATCACGGTATGATTGTATGCAGGTGCTTTTATTGAAGAGCTCTGGGAATCGGGGTACAGACCCAAATCTGATTCCCACATGGATTCGAGATGGATACATTTTTTATACCCTTTCCTTACAAAACTATGGTATAATTATATGTTAATCATTAATTTCATATTGTTCTATTGATTTCACCTAAGCATGAGTTTCTGTTCTATTGCTTTCACCCAAGCATAAATTTCAAGTCCCCTCCTTACAATATTTCTTATGATTCTTGTTGTGATTAAACAATGATATTTAATTATTAAACAATCATCGCATTTATCATCTACCATACAGGTGGGTACGCAGCTGCAGGTTCACATGATTTTAGCAAAGACAATGCCCACTCCCGTTCCCAAGGCCTACTCTAGCTACCACGATTTTAGAAACATTTTAACCCTATGCTATCATCTCCACCGGGTCTCTCACTGGATCACGGCCTCCTCCAGGCATCCACCGGCTCTGGCGCGGGCACCTCCCCCACGGGCTGCGGGTGGATCTCTGCATTCCTTGTGGACCCGTGGGCTGCAGGGGGACAACCTGCTTCACCATGGTCTTCACCACGGCCACAGAGGCATCTCGGCTCTGGCACCTGGAGCACCTCCTCCCCCTCCTCCTTCACAGACCTTGGTGTCGCCATGTTGTTTTCCCTCACATGTTCTCACCTCCTCCTCTTCTCTGACTAGAAGCAAAACCTTGTGACTTTTGTTTTGATTTTCTTCTTAAAGATGTCATCACAGAGGAGTTACCATCCTCTCTCATTGGCACAGTTTTGGCCAGCAGCATGTCCATCTTCAGAGCCATGAGCCACTGGCTCTGCTGGACATGGTGGGAAGCTTCCAGCAGCTTCCTCACAGGACTCCCCTGCTACCTAAAACCAGGCCATGCCAAACCAATACAATGGGACACCTGGACACTGATATACAGACAAGCCATAATTCATCCTATCAGGAAGCACAGATTCCCCATCATGTAAACTGGTTAATTTATGAATTTATGAAGCAGATGTTTTTGTTTCAATTTATAGCCCACAAAATTTGTTCTACTAAGCATGTACTATCAAATGTACAAAATGGTTGCAAAAAGTTTAATCTTAGGATGACAGCATTTTATACATACCAAGATTCCACAACACCTTGTGATTAACTAAAAAAAAAAAAAAAAACAAAAGGGGAGGGGACAGAAGTCACTCTTATTTTACCTTTGCTAATTGAGAAATCCCTACACGTCCCTAGGCAAGAATATTACAGAAAACAGACAACGTTTCTGATAACCAATCTACTGCCACTGAGGCAAAACTTTCAACTGGTCCCTTCTTAGACTCTGAACAACTAAATGTATTTTAAACTTAATTTTTTTTCTTTTATTACAGACCATAAGAAACATAATAAAATAGAGACCATAATCAACTGAAAAATGTTACAATAATCAGAAGAAAACTACCTATGTAAATGCAAACAAGTGAGACATCCGTGGCACATTAAGTAACATTAATACTGGCAAATTTTCTTTTCACCTTATTCTGAAGGGCCTTACATCTCAGGTAACAGCTGACAAAAGATAGGAAAAGGGCAGTGTGTTCTCGGGTCAATAGGCAGTCACTAGCTGGCATTTGCAGAGTTCATACTACGGCACTGTCAGATGATTACATTATGCTTTCTTTCTAAATTTGCCCTTCCACAGATGTGTCACTTCTATCTGATATGACTGCTCTCTGCTCCTATGAAGTACAGCCCTCATTCATATGGCCTAAGAATAAAATGAAAATTCTGTTGCCAGGATATGGGTAAGAAAGCATTGTAGTTTCTGCTCATTGCACATCTTTGCTAAGTTACCTGGTCTGTCATCTGCGAGTGTACATACTAGGCATGTCAGTATGGATCATAATGTGCTTTTTATTCTATTTTTTTTGAACTAGATTTTTCCTATATCGTTATTCTTCAGATGATGATTATCTTCCTCAACCTAAAATATGTTTTTCATCAATTTCATCCCAGGCAACCTTACCTCCAACAGATGTGACACAGCATGAATAGTGAAAGATCCCAGTTCAAGCAATTTTCTACTATTTCAGATGTGTTAGTAAAGTCATTGCCATGCATTATCAGGGTTCAACCTTCCTGACAGCTCCAGGCCAAGAGGCAATCCTATCCTCCTCTGTGCTTGCACTGAGCACAAATCAACATAAAGCTACAGAAAAGGCTGCAACCACTTTTTTAATAGGCAGGTGCTCTCACAATCTTGTGACTGATATACGGAATAATTTTCAGTTGTCATGGCACATATAATGTTACTATAGTATAGTAAGAACTACAATTTTTAGGGAAAAGAGGAGTACATAAGCAACTGTTTGTGATGCTGCCACTGCAGATGCCTTGTTTTTTTAAAAAGTGGTAACTCACACACATTTTGAATGAGGGCATAGACAGCATACCATTTCTGGAAGATCCTCCTGTATAGCTGATACAATGACAACTTCAACTCACTTTTTCTGTTGCTTCAGAAATAATGAACAGCCTTAGTGACAGACTCATTAGTTGCACAGCAGCAATAATAACCTTTTAAAAAGTGAGGTTCTAGTCTAAATTTCATAACAAGTCAATTAACAGAGAAATGCGACTTCACTAGCTCAGGATTCCATTACTATTATGATATACCTTCACAAATTCTATGCTTTTATTTGCAAAAGCTTTCAAAAGTTTTTCAAAATCAGCAAACAAGATCAAAAATTAAGGGATGAAGGATATTGAATGTGAACAACTCTAAGTTCCTCAATCAAACACAGTAAGATTTAAATTTGTTTTCATAACTATTGTAGAAAAGGAGCAGGACTGCTCCTAAATTTCAACAGAACTAGAATTCAGAAACATCATATTTTGTTCAAAACCAATCATTCATAATTACAACAATAACAAAAATATCCATTACTTATAATTTAGTAAATCAAAGTATAAGTCTCTAATAAATAGTTGCTAAATGCAATCAACAAAGACCCATCCTTGTTACAGAGAAAAATTGAATTATGTGATAATTATTCAGGTTTCACAGGATTATGTGAATAGTGTACTTGAAGAGTTTATCCTCACTCTTAATATTCTTTCCCAAAAGAAATCAGTTTATTCCACGACATTTAACCCGTTAGCACCAGCCTGTATGCTTCTTCAATTTAATATGAATATGCTTGATTTAAAGCATATGTGTAAGTCTTATGAGCTGTCTATGATTATAGTTATTTTCTTTATCAGAGATAGAATTGCGTGTGTGTGTGTGTGTGTGTATATATGTAGATAATAATCATAGCCCTTTGCTTTATTATTTTTTCTTTTAGGAAATCAACTTATTGTTTAATTGCCTGAAAGCACATTGTAAATCTCCAGTTGCCTTTTCCATTCTTCCTCTTTCTCTTTCTCATTGAATAGCTGAGCACGTAATTCTCAGTAACGTCAATGTTACTCAGAATTTGTTCTATGAAAGATCATTTACTCACATTCAAGTCACATTAGTTTTCCTCTCTAGTCTGAGTTAATGTAATCTTGGGATTAGTGCTCAAGTAGGAGTCTATTTTATCCTTCTTCATTAATCATTTTTAGGGATCAGGTGCATCTGAACTACTGGGTACTCTAAGTAACCTGATGTTTTTTGGTATTCCTCCCATTATAAAATAAACAGATTTTCCACTCCTGGATGTCCTATTTCTTCATAAGTGAATGTTTGTAATATGAATATGGGTGAATTTGACTAAACTTAGGTATATTGCCTGTCAAGCATGAAATATGTCATTAGTTTTCCTTTTTTTTTTATTTTGGGAATGCATTTTAAAAGTACATTAAGATATAAAATGCAAGAGAATACTTTATTCTACTTTACTTTCCTCCAGTTTTATGAACATTATTGTTGAACAAAGAGACATTAAAGTGAATTTGTTTACTTACAATAGTAGTCTGTTGCTCTGTTTATATGGTTAATTCCATCAAAGCAAAATAAAAATAATTCTAGAGTAAAAAAGTAAGACTCTATTAATCTTTTGACTAGCATCTTCAGTTCAGAACTTCATGAATAAAAATCTAGTTCGTGACAGAAATATAGTATGCAGTGCACAGAGTTTCAGCAGAACTCCCTTCAGACTTAATACCTCTTTTACAGCTATTCCTCTGTGATGTGTTATTAAAAAAAAACAAAACAACTGAACTTGTATGTTATTTTTGAAGCATTAATTTCTTATTTATAAAATTAAACTTCTTAATCTTCAAAACATTTAAATAGGCCACCACTGAATGGTTGTGGTAGGAAGTGGCTGTTTTAATTTTTAAGTCATTAGTCAGATTTGTTTAAAGAGGAGCAGATAAACTTGAGAGTAAGTAGCAACACTCTATCAAACTATAAATGTTAGATATTTTATGTTCTAGTTTTTCAGGCAAAGATCTATTTATGGTACATACATGCACATATATAGACAGTTATTCAGTCTAGTACAATGGAATTAAAAACTAAAGGCACAAAACATAAAAACAAATAGCCACTAACCCAGATAATACCATCACAGAAAACACATCAGGCATATAAACTTGATTTTTTACTATGCGTACCTATAACTATGGCATTTAATTCACATTGTTTAAGTCTTCCTTGCTCTGCACCACCACCACCCAATCATGCTTTGCCCTCCTGTGCCCTCTTCCAGTTTCTACAGTCCCTGTCTCTCTTTCAGCTCAGCTGTGCTGGTGCAGTGCACTCAGTCTGTGAGTGGCCAAGGGGTGTGGCAGCATCAGCCATTGGTGCCAGCCACAGCATCTGAAGCTACAAAGCAGTAGGGAGGAGGGTCACAGTTCACTGTTGTGCTACTGCTCCCACATGGTTGAAAACCCTCATGATAGCTGCCTGGAAAAAAAAAAAAAAAAAACAAAAAAACACACACACCAAAAAAACCCCTCCCCCCAAAAAAAAATTAGCACAAATAATTCAAGAAACCCAGGAACAAAAAACTAAGACCCTCACAAAACAGACCAGAGGACGAGCAGAGAAACTAGTGTACAGAGGGAGAGAGAAATTCTCACTTTCACCTAGTACTTGCAAACCAACACAAATCATCTTATGAATGAATTAACCATCTCTGTCCCTCTCGGGCTCAGTTTAAAGGCACAGAAAAGATTGGTGGGCATAGAGTAGCAATAGGGGATACACATCATACAGTCACCCCAAGACACGGTGTCCAATATTGAGATTATATTGCAAAGGGCATAACTGTCAAGATGTTGGTAGTGGGGTGCAGCAGGGGTGGAATCTGCAGAAGGAGATTTTAGACAGATACCTCTGTCTGAATTAAGGTCCAAACAAAACCATATGCCAAGGTCAGTAGTATGGATTTTATTTAACAGTAAATGAGAAAAAAAGAGAGAGAGAGAGAGAGAGAGAGAGAGAAGGAAGTAGAAAAAGAGGTGGGGGCAAGAAGGAAAGGGACAGAGGCAGATTAAGTAGAAAATATCACCACTCTATGGATCTAAACAGCATCCTGTTCATCCTCTCCATCTGGTCTTCTTGGTAATGAGTGTCCCCCAAAAAACAGAGAGTCCAATGAATTAATATATGTTTGGGCCAGGTGGGAACATCCAGGTACCTCCCTGGCGGGGGGCCAGTTTGACACTGTCTCTTGTACCAGACTCAGGATCAGCTGCATCACTTTGCATCATGTGCAGTGCTCTGGTGCAAGGCCTCAGGAATCAGTCTGGGGGGCACTTCAAGGGTATTTGAGAGTTTATGAACCTCCTCAGCTGCCCCTCACATGAACGTCTTTTGTGCATGTGACCTTTTCAGGGTGGGAGGTTTTACCGCTGAGCCAGTTTGTGTAAGGAAGCATGGGTGTTCACTCCCTCTGACCGGAGGTTATGCCACACACAACCCTCTCCTTCTCTCCCCTCGGTTGTGGAGGAGTGCATGGAAACCCGGCCTCAGCAAAGGAGCCTATGGGCCATGGCCTCCCCGACTCACAACCCAGCCAGGGATGATTTTCAGGACAGCTGCTGGGTTTGGCTTTCTTGTGGTTGCATTCTTCTCCCTCAGCCTTGTTTACTTCTCCTGAGACCTAAGATAATTGAACAATAGTGTCACCTTTGTTTGCTCTTCAGTTTCCTTAGGCAGCTTAACTCACAGTCTGAAGTTCCCCTTAGGCGGCATCTTCAGGGAGGAGTGGACTTCAGTGGGTACAGCTTCTTTATACATAGTTCTGCCATAATGGGCAAAAGTCCATCATAACAAGGTTTAAGCCATGAATCATAACATTTCTGTCTCTGATGATGTCAGACACAGTGCCAGCTGGCTCCTCTAGGGACCAAACAGACACACCATGCACCAAACCTTACCCAGGCAGAGGAGTTTGTGGGCCCTTTGCAGAAACGTATTTTAAAAAGAGGAAGAAATGAAGAGAAAACCACCAGAGTTTAAAGAAAAAGAAGAGACAATGTGAGGGCAGAAGGACATTCGGGAGGAGACACAAGGAAGTCACACTTAAGCAGGCAGGACATTGAGGAACGAAGGCAGCACAAGCCGTAGTGGCAGGACAGGAGGGGCACCCAAGCAGAAGCAACAGAGAAAAAAGAAATGCTCATAGGAAGAATGGAAAAAAGACCAGGAGAAATGCTGGAGCAAAACTATTGACCCAGAGAAGGGCAAGAGCCCCAAGCAGGGAAGAAACAAATAGCCACCCAAGCAGACACTAGGAGGCAACCATGAAGGAGGTATGACTGCGAGCAGCTTCTGGTTTGTGAGAGTCTTGGGAAGGGGCATGGGGCGCACTAAATTGGGCAGTGCTGCTCTTAAACCATGTCAGGGATGAAGAGCCAGGGATGAACCCATGGTTCTTAAACTGTGACAGAATAATCAACTGCAAATATTTTAATATTTTATATTACATCAACAAGAACACAGGCAGAATAAAAAAAAAATCTATACTGTCTGACAGTTACACCCCTGCTTAGATGTGAAGCAAAGCTAATAGGCATAGTTTTGGAACTCATTTTTTCATTCGTTCTATATCCCATGGCTAGTACTGGCCACTTTTTGTACAACAAATGAAATCTAAACAGAGGTATTTTGCATTTTCAATTACGTACACATACTAAAATAAATTGTTTTCCAGCCTGCACAAGTTGAGGAACATATTAGAAATAATTTAAACCATAAAGCAAATGTTCTGAAAAACCCACTATGTAAAAATTTTTAAAGTAAGTAGTCCACCTCTTTTTCCTCAGCTATCTTCTAAATATTACTCTCAACAAGCCCTTAGATGTTCACAGAAAACAAAAATTAATAGAGCAGGGAGAAACCTCACTGAAGATTCAATATTTAAAAGGACAAATAGGATGAGCAAGGTAATAAGACGAAGACATAAATCTCAAAATAACAAGATGGCTAGTGAGAGTTTGATTCAGACTGAGATGACTCTAATATAAATAATGCCAATCAACACAGGTTTGGGGTAAAGCAGATCTTGTCAATTTAAGTAGATTTTTTTCCCCGATGGGAATACAAGCTTAGTTGATAAGATAACAGTGCTAATCCAGTACGTTTCTACAAGGCATTTTGACTTGCTACTGCATGACACACCAATTTAGTGCTCTGAGTGATATACAGTTATCAGGTTATATTATAAAGACTAAACCAGCTAGTTCATGAATCTTAAATTTGCAACTGCACATTAAAAAAAAAAAGTAATTTCCTAAGTTTCACCAGAGACTGTTATTTGGTACTGTACTATACAAAAATTTTCTTTACTGAAAGCATCGCATGCATAGTGACTGTGATAATGAGTTAGGACAGCTGACAGATCTGAATCTCTCTCTAGCAAGACTGGTACCAAGCTCTCCTTCAACAGAACCAGAAAGAAAGACACAATCCATTCACAAGATGGTTGAATTACTGGAAAGAACAAACTATGGGTAAAAAAAGCCCAAATGCAGTCATCTAAACATTATTCCAGATATCATATATTTTCCTGGTATATATATTTTAGGAAAATAATTTTGCAGGTTATAGTACCCATACATTTTACTCTGTTGCACTTCAGTTACAGTGCCAGTTCCAGCATTCGCAGTGCTAGAGGTTTCGTTGGGTTTTTTTAGATGGAGAAAATTCAGAACAGACAAAAAAACATAACAGATATGAAAGTGTTCTCTGTAGTACTGTGATTAAGCAACTAATCAAAAGAGATGTTAATCAAAGAACTTTATAAACTCGAAATGGAATAATCTTGACGTTTCTCCTCTACAGATTTGTGTTTATAGTGTTCCTAGAAAATTCCTTCCTCCAAGACAGAGACCACAGGCTCCCCAGGCATATTACATCTTGCAAGCATTATTTTTTCTTAAAGCTGCTATTAAAATATTTTCCTAGTATTTCAAATTGTCGTAAGGTTGTTTAAGTCAAAACACCACATTTTATCTTGGCTAATGAACACACTGTTCCCTTCTTCATGGAATCAGCACATCTTGTGCATGAAGACAATCTCAATCTTTGTTCTTTACAGTCAAATTTCCTCATAAATCATGAATTTTAGAGAAAATAACTGTCCCTGCTATTTCACTGAGCTCCTTTCAATGCATGTGCAAGCTTTACTATGTGCAACAAGCCAAAACAAGGTTTGCTGGAGGAAAAATAAAGATTACTTCATCCTGTAGTCCAAATTCCCTTTCATAAGGACCCTAGTATAGGTTTGGCTTCTTGCATTTTACTGCAGCATTCAATACCTCATACTTAGTTCTTAATTCAAACAAACCTACAGACATACTCTACATACCTGAGCAGTTGTTCTGCATACTTTACCGGGATGTCTGATTATCTCTGCTTTGGTACTCCCCTTTTTTTGGAGAGTACACCACTTACTCCCACACTTTTCAGTTTGCCAGCACCACTTTGACTCCGAATGTGCAGGCACTGTCTTCCCATAGTGCTGTGTTTAAATTTAATAAACATCCATCATCTATGCTAAAACCTGATCCTGTCTACTTTGGCTTTTACATGAAAGCAGAATAGAGCACTATAGCAGTTTTGTTTTTGAAGTGTAGCTGTCCATTAGTCCCACAATAAAAGAGGAATTAGTGTTCTAGTTTGTTCATTCAATTATTTGGAGTAACCGTGTAACTTGTTAAATTGTCTTGATGTACCTAAGATCAAGGCACAATAAATTAAAGTTAGGAAAACAAATCCGTAAAACAAGGATCAAAAAACTATAGGCTATTCATTGCTTAAATATATTTACCACCACATTGGTAACTATTTAATAAAACAATGAATGCTTTGGTAAAAAGCACTTTAACTGAAATTAACCGAATGTAAAGAAGTCCTAAAGATATTACTGCATAAAGTCAAACTTTAATCACACTGGTTCTAGCTTGGGAATCTGCATGCAAATCAAACATACCCAAAGAGTTATTTTAAAAAGTAGTGGCTGAGAACTCTGAAACTAACATGTTACCAAAGCTTAGTAATTGTTTGATAGGCATTCTAAGTCAACAAACCCGCATGGCTATCTTAATACTTAGCTATTCAGACAGTCACGTTCTGGCAACACTTTTTTAAAAGTGATAGTCAAACAATTAATAAATAAATACTAAAGAAATGAATCCTTATGATACATTTGCATTAATTTGAAAACCATAAAAATTATTTCTAGAAGTATTTTATAGAAACTGTGTAGGACACAATGTCTAGAATGAAAGCCTACTTGCATTCATGGGACATGGAATTAAAAAAGGATTTAGAAGATCAAGCCAGAAATTCCCTAAGTCATGCTTTACAGTAATTCAAAGCATTATGTACAGCTGTCATTTCTCACAATAACCGTTTCATACCATTTTGAAACAAATTAGAATTTTATTTAAAACACTTCTTTTTAATAATTTTTTAAAAGTATCATAATCATTCTACTTATTCCAATAGTCAAATTAGAGCAGTATAAACTTCAGGAAGGTAGAATGCATGCTCACACTCCCACTGAGTGAAGTTTTTCTACAAGTTACTCTTATCGGGGTGAGTTTCCTCAGCTAATAAGAAATAGGATAGCAAGTATCTCAAATGAAGTCAAAGATGCATATGCCTACACATGTGGAAACAGAGCTGACCTGTTCCAAAAAGCAATCAAAAACATCAAAGAATTTTTTTAAAAATATATATTTTTATATATATATATGAGATTTCTTTGTGTCTTACTTTATTTAGGGTGTGTAATTCCCTGAAAGGGGGAAAGTGGGGGAAGAAGTAATAAAAAATAGTAATTTCTTCCACTTTGCATTCTGCAGTGCTTTCTCAGACTCTTCTAATTCCACTTGAAAAGCAAAGATATGTCCTTTATGTCAGACTAGGTCTTCTCTATGTCCCTGAAGTCATCTCTATACCGAGTAATTGTCAGAAGAACCTCGAGCTTTTTTCTTAAAATCTTTTTTTCCCTGTTTTTGAATAACAGCAAAAATACATCAGGTGTGACTTCATCTTTCCAGGAAGAGGTGCTCTCGGGATCATCTCTACCAGTCTATGTTAACAATCCTAATCCAGAGAGCAGTAAGTGATTGCTGCAGACAGCGCTCAGTAGTCCAGCAGTTCAGCAAGAGGAGGATTTGCTGAAGAAGGTCTATGGCATCAGTGCAACAACCTTCAACTTACAATCTCCTCCTCTATCTTCTTCCTGAAATATTGCCACTTGCCAAAATGAAACTGTTAAAAGAAGTTTTTATCCTGGTGTTTTGAGAGGAAAGTGATATTTCAAGTCACATACATTGTATCACGCTGCCTCAAGAAATTCCTTTAACGGCAGAAATAACCATCCAAGCTGTGTTTAATACAAAGGGAAGATTTTTTTTTTTTTAACTAGCACCTTCTAAAGAATTCCATATATAAATTCAAACATGTTCTTTGAAGGAAACAAATACAATAAGTTGTAGTGCATTTTTTTCTCTAAGCAAAAAAGACTGTTAAGAAGGAAACAGATAATTTACAAACACAAAAGTCTTTACTAAAATACGGTATCTTGGAAGCCATATGGAGATTCATTTGGAAGGAGAACCCAGGGAAGCACTACATATTTTCGCAATATGTTCTTTACTCTGCTTGCAGAACAAAGGAAATCATTATCAAAGACAAAAAATAAGACAAGAATTTTCATGACCCCTGCTGAAAGTTTTCCAGTCTTACCCCCAGCATCATGCCCTGGTGTCACAGAACAGAATCACAGACTACCCTGAATTCGAAGGGACCTTTAAGTATCATTGAAGTCTGACTCCTGTTGCTGCACAGGAAAACCTCTGAGCCTGAGAGTGCTATCCTAATATTTCTTGAACTCTATGAGGATTTTTGCTGTGATCACTTCTCTGGGGAGCCTGTTTCAGTGCTCAACCACCCTCTGTGTGAAGAACCTTTTTCTCATATCCAACCTTAACCTCCTCTGGAAGAGCTTCATTCCCTCGGGTCCTGTCACTGGGCACCAGAGAGAAGAGATCAGTGTCTGCTCCTTCACTTCCCTTTGTGAGGAAGTTGTAGACTGCAAAGAAGTCTCATGTAAGTCTCCTCTTCTCCAAGCTGAACAAGTCAACTAACATTTATGATCCACTGGAATAATATTAAGATCCCACTCCTGAAATAATATTATGGTCTTGTTGTGTCCGCCTAAATTAAGGTACAAAAAAGACCACATTACAAAGTCAATAGTACAGATTTTGTTTAATAGTTAATGGTGTGGGAGAAGAGGGAGGGAGGGAGTGACAAGAAGGAAAAGGAGAGAGAGGGAGAGACAGAGAGAGAGAGAGGGAGAGAGAGGGAAAGAGAAAAGGGAGAGAGAGGGAGAGAGAAGAGGGAGGGTACACTCACCATTATATGGGTTCCTGTGGCATCCTGCTGGCCCTTCTTCTGTTCTTCACAGTGGTGGGTGTTCCCAGAGTGTTGTTCTGGAGGTACCACTTTTACACAATCCAAGACATGGGTATCCAGAGATGTACGTGCTGTTACCACAACTTGGAATGGCATGTGTATAAGCAGTTGCTTCCTTTCCCATGGTTTGCTATGATGGGAATTTTTGTCTGTGTAGGTTATCCAGATTTGCCTCACCAGGCCTGGCATCCTCCATTTGTTGCATCCAGGCTCTTCTCACAGTCTGCACAGTGGAATCTTGTCTGGTGTGCTAATTCCAAAGTTTTCACCTCCTTGTAGACCCGAAATGAACACTTTCCTATATGCTATCTGTGCCTGTTGTGGTGGCTTATCTTGTGGGAACTTCTTCCTTTGACAGTGCTTTGAAACAAATTGGCTGCATTCTTTAAGTCCTGAGAGTGACCCTCAGCCACTCCTCATACAGCTCCCCTTCTAAACCATTCACAATTTTCATAGCCCTCCTTTGGATGATCTCTAACAGTTTTACATCCTTCATATTGTGGTACCCAAAACTGCACACAGCCCTCAAGGTGAGGCCTCACCAGCGCAGAGCAAAGCAGGGCATTCACCTCCTTTGAGTGGTGAGCAATGTTGTGCCTGATGCTACTCAAGTTTTCTCTCCCGGCTGCCAGGGTACTGCTGACTCATATTCAACTTGCCATCAACCAGGACCTCTAGGTATCTTTCTGCAGTACTGCTCTCCAGCAACTACGGATCAAATATCAGACTGAGATACCCACAGCCCTAAAATGGAAGGGATTTCCTAGGTCCATCCTTTGAGTGACAGTTTTCTGTGAGGCACACCATTATTCCAGCACGTTTTAAAGCAGTTCTTTCTGCTCATTACTGACACCTGGGGAACAACGAGCACCACAAACCATTATATCTTGCTGTAACAAAGAAAGTAGGAAAGAGTGAGGCAACATAGCACAATGAAATACAGAAGCCAAATTACTATTTTTTGTAGTAACACCGTCTCTATGACTAGGGAGTGCTATAGAAGCAGAAAGGAAGATCAATATCACTTAGCTGTGATGGTGAGCAATGCCAAATTTAAGAAATATGCTCCATCATCCTGCCCACTGAGACATGTATTTCACAGGTAAAACGGAACTTGACCAAGACTTCTAGAAAAACTTTTCATAACATTACTCCCTAAAAGACTGAGCATCAGTTTTCATGTCATGGCATATGTAGGTCATAAAAACCTAGTTTTCAACTAGTTTTGACACTTGACTGTATATTCAGCTAAAAGCAGAAGTTTACACAAAACAAAACAAAAGGTCAAACAAAACAAAAATGTGTAACCACTTGTGTACTAGTTTCATCAAAAGCCAGACCACAGCAGCTCTACAGTGCTGATGATAACAGCAGCCCTACAGTATTGATAACAGTTGTGGAGAGGTTACAAACACATCCAGCCTCTGAAACTTTTACCGAGACCTTGACGGCCAATGTTTCTCAGAGTTCAAAAATGAGAAGCTAATCGATTGACCCTGGATCTACTTGGACCTGTAAACTCCCTTTGCAGTGTCTCAACATTTCCCATTCATTGTCTCAAAAGAAATTTCATGAGCAACAATAGTAAATGTTTTAAATATGGAACAGTATAATGACATACAGTACAAGTAGTTAAATACCAGATGTCAACTGCAGCTCTCTCTCATTCCTGCCCACCCACAGCAGGATAGGGGCAAGAGAATAGGAACGTGTCCTGGGTAAACCAAAATGTTAGTCTATTCTATATTTATCTGTGCCCAAAATTGTTACTGTCTCTCGAAGACCCTGCAGCTGGAAAGAGAATTGCAGGACTGGAGTGGGGTGCCAGTTCTTTTTAAAGTCGGGGTTGCTGAGGCACAACTCTCTTTCCTCTTGGCTGTTGCTCTTTCCCTTCTGCTATTAAAGGAAGAGAGCTGAGGCAGTGCAGGAGGCTTCCTATGGAGGCCGATGGGCCTCCTGGACAAGAAACAAAAGGAGTCCTATGGTGGGACAAGTCCTAGATTCCTTTCCAGCTTATGGTGACTGGAAAAGTTTCCCCCAGAACGCTCTGCTCTGTTATGTTAATGCACCCCGGTTCTGCTTCTCTGGCTGGCTCTGTTGGCCGCCCCACCCCTTGGTACTTTATACGCCCTCAGAGTTTCTCTATTGGTTCTCTTCCCATGGCCATGCTCCCCAATACCCCTGCTGGGATGCTTTCTGTTACGTTGCACCCCCCTTTTATTTACTCCTCGTTAACCCTTCTTCAGCCATGCAACCCTATATCCCTGTCACCTTATTACCATCCCCTTTTTCCTAGGCTTTTAATTAATAAAGAAAGGGGAATACAAAGAGGGAGGGAAAGCAAGGCCCGTCCCCTCCAAAAAAATTGTAACCTTTTTTAACAATCTTGTTTGAAAACTCCAACAGAAGCAGCTGCCTGAGCTCATACCTGTACCCAACACCATGATGCCCAGCACCTGCCTCACCACATTCTTCTGGAAGCTCTTGACAACACTGGCCGCGGATGCTTGGTTGGTAGTGCAGCCCAAGGAGAATGTGAAGTGACCTCCTCACAGACAAGGAGACCACCAGGCATGCTACCCTTCAAAACCAGGCAGCCATTGACTATCTGCTGCTCGCCCATGGACATGGGTGCCAGGAGTTTGAAGGGTTGTGCTGCTTCAACCTGACTACAGAGAAAGCATCCATTCCAGCATCCAGAAGATGAAGGACTTACCTGACTGGTTTGAGGACTTGCTGGGACACTGGGGACTCATGGGGTGGTTGGCTTCCCTGTTGAAGGTTGCATTATGGATTCTTTTAACCATTTTTGTTGTTTTGTGTGTGTTCAGTTGCTTAAAACGGTTGCTTTTGAGATCCCCAGGAGAAGCTTTTTTAATTAATAGAGAAGCCAGTGGGCCTGCCGGACAAGAAACAAAAGGAGTCCTATGGTGGAACAAGTCCTAGGTTCCTTTCCAGCTTATGGTGACTGGAAAACCTTCCCCCAGAACGCTCTATTCTGTTATGTTAATGCACCCAGTTCTGCTTCCCTGGTTGGCTCCATTAGCCGCCCCACCTCTTGTTACCTTATACACCCTCAGAGTTTCTCTATTGGTTCCCTTCCACTGGCCCTGCCTTTATACCACCCCTTGCCCTCAGATCATTGGTCTCTGATGCTCTCTCCGCTCCACTATGTAACCCTGGACGCCCCATTGTTCAGGGGATACTTTCTCTGGAGCCTTGCACGAGTGTGGCTGCAATGAATCTCTCCCATGGAAACCCATGCGAAGACCCTTCCTGCTCATTCATCATCGGATAGTTTTTGCCAGCTATCCGGTGTGGGTACGTGTGTGTGCAAGTGCGGTGGCTGCACCGAAAGGCTTTCTCCTGCAGAAGCCTTTTGGGAAGGTCGCAGCACTACACCATCCAAAACCGCCGCGACAACTTCCCTTGGTTTTCTTATGTTTCTTGGTTTGTTTTTTTTCCCGAGAGGGTTGCTTTGAGTGGACTTTCTGGAAGGCTGCATCTTGTAGTTCTAAACTGCTCCAAAGCAAATTCCACAGGTGCCTGTCTACAGATGCGGCATAGTGCCAGGAAAAGCAGAATAGTTCCACTCCATTCCATCACCCCAGCCAGATGCTGGCCATTTCTGACGAGGAAAAGACACAGTCCCACCGCAAATTCCAGACACTGACTGAGTTCAAGCCGCCGGAGAGTGTCAGCCACATTTGTTGACATGGATGCTGCCGACAGAGAGATACAAGGGGCCTTTGACTGGGTTTGGACTCCAGGTTTCTTTTTTGTTTTGTCCATGTTCTCTGTTGCTTATTGTTTGGGGGAAAAAGGAGTTTTGTAATAGTGGAGCTTTGGTTTCTGTGGGGTTTTTGCTCTATTTTTTCGGTCTCTCCACTCATAGTAGGAAGAGGTGTGAGGGCAGCCGCCATCTTTGTGTCTCCACAGGCAGCCATGTGCAGAGGGTGCCATCTTGGGGGAGGCGGTTCTCCTCCATTTTTGGTTTCTCTTGGTTCCTTGAGATTTCAGCAAATTACCTTGTAACTAGTAATTTTTACTGTAATTTTTCTTGTGTGTTGTGATTTTTTTTTTTTTTTCTTTTTTTAAGTAGACTGTTGTTTTCCACTTCTCTCTACTCCTATTTGTCTCTCCTTATTGGTGGAGTGAGAGTGGTTAAACCTAAAGGGGAGGTAAATAATTTTTTTATGTCCATCCCCTTAACTTTTCTTACACCAAAACAGAAGGGTAAAAGTGAGAAAATTTATGGTGGAGATAAGAGCAGTTTAATAATAGAAATATAATAACAACAGTAATAATAATAACAATTATTTTTATATACTGTAATGAAAAAGAAAATTTAAAAATTAGAGAAATAAAGCCTAAGAAAGACAAATTATGCAAATGAAAACAACTGATCCTCACCAGCCAACTGAGGAGCAGCCTGTCCCTGAGCAGTGGCCCCCAGATAACAATACACAGATTTTTATGCTGCATATGAGGCCTAATGGTATGGAATATACCTTTCATCAGTTGGGGTCAGCTGTCCTAGCTGTATTCTTTCCCAACACCTGGTTGAATTTCCAGACAACTCACTGGCAGGGAGGTATAACAAGCTAAAAAAGGCCTTGGTCATGTGTACAGCAATAACAGAAACACCTCTGTATTATCAGCGCCATTTCCAGAAAAAATCCAAAACACAGTCCCACACCAACTTTTATGGTCTATTCCAACCATGACCAGTTCAGAACAGAAGGCAAAGCTTTTTGGTACTGAAACATTTTAAGGTTGTTATGCCTTATACTGAAGGCAATATTTGCTCAAGCAAGCCTGTGTTAGACTTCTCCTAGCACACCAGAGTTGTCTAAAGCATAAGAAATTCTACTTAGATCTCTGTAACAGGTTCAAAATCAGGCTATCAGACTTTCAACTCCTGATAGCACAAGTTGCTCTTTTCTTTTGAAAGCAGGAAGACAAAAACAGAGCATATCTCTTTAATTATGATTCTTAAGGAAGTGGAACATTTTGATTAGGTTCTGTATATTTGGTATTCTTTAAAAATGTGATTTAAAAGGAATATCTACACTTAATTTCCTTATTCTTACTAAGTTACAAGAACACAAATAATATACTTCATAGAGGAAACTGTGAGGAAACAGTATTAAATATAATTAAAATGAGTTAACAGAATGTTTTTTTCAACATGTTACCTTGCCTGTATTTTAGGGAAGTATTACCTCAAGCATTCAATAGTTAAAGATCAGCAGACAGCATGCAGTATGGTCTTCAGTTTCACTTAAGTGGAAGTTGAATGAACCAGTCAAGATGGAAAACTGTTTAATAAAGAGTTTCCCCTACTTTAGTAGTTCTAACAGCAAAAGTAACATTAGATACAAGTAGGTACTTGTCTGAAAGCATTTCATCAACATACAGTGTCTCTGGAAACTTGAGGGCTAGTTCCCAGTTCAGATAATGAAGTTGACAGAGATAAAAGTGCTGAATTACACTGTCTATTACTGTCTGACTTCTTGCTGACTTAAAGAATAAATGTGGCATTGGCATATCTAATACTAGGGTTTTTTTAGTGTATGCATTTCCCAGTACCTCTAACAGTTGCTGATGTCTATTTATCTAGCATTGATTGAAAAGCAATCTGTAGAGCATTTATTTAAGCCTGTTTCTTCCCTAACTGCCATTTCAGGCTTCACTTTCCGCTGGCTGTTTAGTAAGAATTCTGATTTTTCCATGCCCCTCTTACACAAATAAGATAATTTAGAACAAAAATTAAAGACAGCAGCATAAGATCAAAACACGGAATGCCTTATGCAAAAGTATGATTTAAAAATTAAAAAGTAATTTAAAAAGTAATTTAAAAAAACAGCCTGGAAAACGTTATGAAAGAAGGTCAGATGGCGTGACAGTTTCCCACACAATCAAAATAGTGAACAAGTGCCTTCATGGTCTTTCTTGATAAGATTATAGCCCCTGTGAGTATTCTAAGTCAGATCAGAGATGCAAATGGCCTGGCATCCCACAGAACAGATAGCTGTCTTCAGAAAACTAAGTATAAGGTAAGTATACTGTTTCCCAGGACTCTTGTCTTGAACTGATTTTGAGCTTAGGTCAGAAGTGCAAGTTTAGCAGCTCTTTAACTTTACTACAGTCAATCAGTCCAGTTACTTTATTCTAGCCAAGCTCTTCGTATTCCCTTTTTATGACAAAGACTCCCAAAGTTTTCTGGTGTTTTCTGCAAAGGGTGGCCTTCTTCTACGGAAGGTACAAGGTAAACTGAGTGTGGATCTTCAGGCACTTGATGCAAGTAGTAGTAGACTTGCAGACTGGTTCAAAGAGCATCTTGACAGATTTAAGGAAGAAAAAACTGCTAGATGCAAAAGATATTCTTCACATCCACTCTCAGACGCTGTCAAGCACGGGAGAATGACCTAGATACAGATAACCATTGCTATTTATATTAATTACAGCTTCACATTCATACATCTAGGTCTGATTACAACATGATAATTTATTGAGAGCTAGATTATATTGTTTCCCACAGAACAAAATGAGGGTGCCTGAGTATTTCTTAGGCAAGAGAAATACTTGCCTGAGAATATATGTATAACACATAATCCCTCAAAATATCAACCCAAAGTCTAAGAACCTCTTAGCTGAATAGATACAGATACAGTCATAATATATACGTGTTAAAATGGTTCCGTTGGGATTAAACTTTCCATAGAATATTTTCTGTGTTTCTAAGGTTTGTGATTTCAGCTTCATGCCAGAATCACCTGTAGAAAAACTTCTGGAGAAGAAACGATAGTTGTCGATCGTGTCATTAAAAATCTCTAACTCACACAGTGTGTACAAATTTGAGAAGTTTGGAGAGATGGAGTCTACTTCAGTAATAAACCAAATGATACAGTTCATCAAACCTAACTAGATATTTTCACTTTCATTCTGAATATTCCTTACACACTACTCAAGGCATTTTCCATGGCAACCGCAGCACATTGTTTTTCTCCATAATTTGATGAGTTGAACAGGATACATTAGTTACTAACATGTTGCCAAAGTGTAAATAAATTGTATGAGCTAGGTAAATTGCATGAGTTGGGCAAATTTGTATTCAAAACAGTTATCTGACAACATATTCATGCTGTCATTTTTTGCAGAAAATATGACACAGCATAGAACAAGGAACCAGAGTAAGTCTTGAAAGCCCTGCCATTAATTTAAAGCAATGTTTATTACATTGATATAAATGGTTTAGTAAGGGCAAAATGACTGCTGCTAGGAGACCACACACAAAAGAAAAGAAATTTATCCCCAGGTATCTATTCTTTAATTGTGTGGAAGACAATTTTGAACCATGGAAATCTTGAGTGGAAAGTTGTATAAATCACAGGTCTTCGTAAGACTTCAGTGAGCCCAGAGCAGAGAAAGCAGATCGTCTGTTGTGGGGTGTCTTCCTTGCTCTGCCAACTGTTTCGCTTTTGGAGACACACCTGGAGTACTGCATTCAGCTCTGGGACCATCAGCATAAAAAGGATCTGAACCTGTTGAAGGAGCTCCAGGGGAGGGCCACAAAGATGATCCAAGGGCTGGAGCATCTCTCCTATGAAGTCAGGGTGAGAGATTGTGGTTGTTCAGTCTGGAGAAGAAAGGGCTGCAGAGAGACCTTACAGCAGCCTCGCAGTACCCAGAGGGGGCCTGCAAGAAGGTTGGAAAGGGACTTTTTACAAGGGCGTAGAGTGACAGGGTAAGGGGGAATGGCTTCATGGTGAAGGAGGGTAGGTTTAGGTTAGATACTAGGAAGAAAATCTTTACTGTGAACATGAGGAGGCAATGGAACAGGTTGCCCAGAGGAAGTTGTGGATGCCTCATCCCTGAAAGTGTTCAAGGCCAGGTTGGAATAAATCTTTGAGCAGCCTGGTCTATTGGGTGGCATCCTTGCCCATGGCATGGAGGTTGGACTAGATGATGTTTAAGTTCCCTTCCAAAAAAACCATTCTGTGGTTCTAATAATGCAACAAGCAAGTAAACATAAAGGAGAGAAAAATGAAAACCTGACAGAAATGTTGGCTCTTCAGTCACAGACAAACATGACAAGTAGACAATTAGGACTCTACAAAGCATCAGCACCTGGAACATCTGAGAAAGAACAGTAGCAACACTAGCATTGTAGTTAGAGTTTCCCCTACTCCTCCAGTCTCAGTGTAGCCATTAGAAAAGGTTATTTCTGCTTGCCAAGGTTTAATACCCATGACATGGTTTAACACTCAGCTGTTTTGACAAACTTTAGCTCAACAGCTTTATGAAGCTCTCTTGTTCTGCCTGTAGCAGCTGCAGAATTTCAAGAGCTGGGGTAATTCTGCATATCTGATCTAATAGCACCACTTCACAAAAACAAGCTGAATGTCCCTATAATCATGAATTGTATACTGTGTACAGGTGGAAACTTCTTCAGCTGCAATCTGTTCTGTTCAGCAGTATTTTCACCCCATCAGTAAAATGTCACATTCAAGTAATGAAGGCAAGTTAGCAGTACAGTAAACAGACAGCTATGCCTGAGATTTAGCTAACTGCTAACTTAGCTAATGATGAACAACTGAACATGATGTGAGAAATTACTGAATGTAAAAAAGGTGATCAAGAAGCTGATAGGGCTTACAGAGAGCAGCATGAGAAGTGAGCGGATTTCCCAGATGATCAAGTGGAGTTCAAAAAAGAGTATGTGTGGGCTTTTAGAGGACAGAAACAAGAAGTGCTTGTGCCCCAGAATTCTTTGACCCAAATTTGCTACACATTTCCATTTCAGTGCAAAATGTTTGGGTTGGGTGTCACAGCAGCCAGGTTGAATTCTGTCTTAAAAAAGCAAACTCATTTTATCTCCCTAAATGCACTGACTTGTTCAGGATTGAAATAAACTTGCTTTATTTAACTGACTTTTGAGGAGATAGATAGATAGATAGATAGATAGATAGATAGATAGATAGATAGATAGATAGATCGATCCCGAAGCTTCTGGCTAAAAGGGTTTTGGAGCTGATTCACTATAGTCAACAGCAAACCACCACTTCCTGTGCATAATTGTGAGGATGAAATGTAACAATTGAGATCAAATTTGTGGGAAAATTGTCAAGTTTACAGTCTCTAAGACAAATTCTTACACACATCTAAGCCACATTCTGAATTGTAGTAAGCCTGCACCACCAGTCTTCACACTCTTGAGAACCACGACTGACATCTACATATATAGTCCATCCTAGAATCCTCACATTGTGGTACAGCCTCAAGAGCCAGCCTTTGAAATGTTGTTAAGGTGCTGACTTCAATTTGTTTGCTATAGCAGTGAGGAATTGCAAGGCCTAAGAGAAAGCTAAAGATTCCCGAGACAGACTAAAAAAAAAAAAAGTCTCTTCAATGTAGGTAATTCTTATATATTTGATTATTTCAAGCACTATTGTATCAAGAAAAGCTTTACAATTTTTGTGCTTTGAGAGTAGGATCCTTTTCAGTAGTATTATCATCTAACACTAGAGGAGCAGTTCTGTGAACAGAATGGATATCCCAAACTTCATCCTTTGCTAGGAATGCCTCCCAAGCACTGTTCACACCAAAAGTGAATCACATTTGATATTCTTTTTAATGAAGCAAGCACATGACACTGAACATACAAAAATATTCACGAATGAGACAGTCTTTTGGCAGTCAGCCTGAGCTACCATCTGGTCTTATAACAGCAGTAGAATAAAGTTTATACTATACTCTACTCAAAAAAAAATTAAGCAGGGATATACTGTATCTTACTAGGGGTGTTTAATGGAAATGTCTGTAATCTACATGTAGCTGAGGACATTGATGCATTTTTCTACTTTCCTGCAGTTTGGATCTATACATTCTAACAAAAGAGCCATTCATTTGAGCGAGTAAGGATAATCAGTTTTGCAAAATAGATTATAAACAATATCACATAATTTTAAAGTATTCATTTCTAAAAGTATCTGTTTTTATATTGCTGTCAATACCAAGATATTTTCTGTGAAGCTCATTCCTAGTATTAGTATTGTAAGGCTATCAGTAGATATATCCAAGAAGAACAGTGATATTCACTGAAGTATTGGACGCATGATATTAAATTTATTATTCATTAAATGATGTGAACTCAGAGTTCCTGTTCCTTTAGAAAGAAAAAGAAATGACAGATCACAAATCTTGCTCCTATTTGCCTCCCTCTGCACTGCCATAGCAGTGCAATCTGATTACTGTGTAATTTTTTAACTGATCATTTGCAGACACTATACCAAATCTGAGAGCTGCAGTTTTTTGCAGGAAATATTATAGATCAGAGGAAAGACTTCTTAATATGTCCTTCAATTGCAAATGGGATTCAGTCTTTTTAAACTCTCTTATTTCAACAACAGTGGGATATCCTAAACCAAGAGTTTTTGTTTTAAAGCAGTCACATCTTAGTCTCCCATACCAGAAGAAACTAAGCATTAGCTCAAGCTGTAGTACTTAGCAAAAGGCTAAAGAACTCACCAACCCTAGCAAAACAAATATCTATTAGACCTGAATATATATTTTATGCTTGCATATTTTACATTGATTAAGGGGAGAGACTTTTAGGAGATGTATATCCAGGGTGATCCAGTTGCATTCCCTTCTTAAAATTTTACCTCCAAGCCAGTATCCTGCCTTGTCCAGAGTTGTTGTAAGAGCTCCCATCACAGAAAAGCACCTTATTATAGCTGCAGCCATTCAATATCGATAACATGTCCACAAAAAAAAGCACAAGCACAGAACAAACAGAAAGGTTCTTACTTTCTTTTCCCACATTAAGAGAAACAGGGACAGCATTCTTTATCTACTTTGCTACCTCAAGACTCCAGTAGTGCTATGTGGAATTCAAAGACACAAGACTAACTGCTGTGTAACGTCATCTGTAAACACCATAACTCCCAGTGAACCTTAGTGATACATCTCCCAGCATTTTCAAGACACACAGATTTAAATTAAATCTACACAGGAAAACGGAGAGCAGCTGTTATTTAGTCTGAAACCTACCCTAGACAAAGAGTCACAGCTCCCTCACAGCACCTCCAGCTCTCTCTTTCAATTATTGTCCTAGCTGACACATTTGACAATCTTTTCTGCAGCTATGTCCACAAGCTAGAACATAAGTCCTCCTTAATGGCCTCTTCCATTTCATCTCTTTTTAAAGCATGTCACAAGTGCTTCATGAAACCCTTCCATCATCATCTGAATAAAATTTTCAAATTGAACTCAGCTCCATCATACCCGAATTTGAGATTTTAATGACTTGAAGTCTCCCTATTTGCTCTTCTTTTAGGACACCAGTTCACCATATCCATTTCCTGAGACCACCTGCTTGGTAAATTAGGCCCAATGCTTCTCTTCATTTGACTATTTAAACAATGTGATGGTTTTCATTTCACCTTTGTTACAATCGTGTTCAATGCATTACCCACCTGTCATCCTATGCAGCCACAGGAAACTGCCTGAGCATCATTAATCCCTTCAATCCCAAACAAATGTTTCCACCCTTCTACTAGATGAGGAAAAAACAGTATCTGTTTGCAAGGAGGTAGTCCAAGTGGCTAGAGCGAAATAGTGATTACTGGACAGCGTTAAATGAAATGGTGAGAATGTCCTTCTGCACAGGACATTTAGAGTAGGGATACAACTCTTAATACACCTTAACAGTCAATTCAAAGCAAATAAAGTGAGTACGCCTTAGTTTTTAGTGTCACCAAGCTGGCAGTTCAGAATAGAAATAAACAAAAACTGGGAGTCACTTAAAAACACCCTAAGCACTTTAGCTGACAATAGCACTTAGAGTGGTCACATTTAGTGTTTACTGGCCGACTTTACTACATTTCTTGACTTTTCTGTTCTGTTTATATTTACTAGTTTAAAACGGTATTTTATTAACTCTTCAATATATAAACAGATATGATTGTGTTTGTTTACATTGTTTAAAAAAAATTCAAAAGGTGCCCAAATATAGCTGCATCAACATTTCTACAGCTATACAGCTCTAAAATATACTCGTATTAAGCATGAAAAATACTTCTTTTTTTCATATCAAGAGAAACATACTACCCTGATTTGCAAAGTAAAACAGATGCATTTTTGCACACATAAAAAAAAACAAAGAAAAATCCAGTATTCTCTTATGGCTACATAAATTAGACACGCTTGAATGTTTCCTCTTGAAGTTAGCATAAAAAATTAGTTTATGTGAATGGCATCCCTTACTTATTCTATTCTCTTTTTCTAGTTATGCACTGTCATTAGAAATGTAATGCATATACTACTGAGACCATTGGATTCAGTACGTCTAGTTTGAAACATACGTTTTTGCACTTTTTGCCGCAAAGTTATGAACAGGAGAATTTGAAAATGAAAATAAATATATACAGCATACATAAATAAAAATATGTCCAGCAGAATCTTAATTATGTACCTGAAAATATTGGTTTTATTGCCACATACCACTGCATGTCAAATGAATATAGTTTTTCATGTAAATTAAATAAATCACTGTACAAAACCAGATTGAGACTATTCTTGAAAAACCACCAGGTTATCCAAAAATATTTGTAAGGCTATGGTCATTCGGAGACTTATTTTGACTGAAAGAACAAAGTCATTTTCTCTGCTTTGAAGATAGGACACTATCTTTGATGAATGATGACAGTATCACAGACAGGTCATATTTAAAAGTATAAATTAGAAGTTCATACATATCTGTAAATGGACTCACACATATGTAGTATGAGTATAACCATACACACCATTTAATGTTATGGTTCAAAAAGGACTCCCTTGAACAGAACTCCTGAGAATCAGTTGGTTTGATCTATTCTTTCCTTAGTGGTTGTATTGGGTCTGACTGGGATGGAGTTAACCTTCCCCATGGGTGCCTCATAGTGCTGTTCATTTGCATTGCTAGCTAGAAGGGTTGATAACACACCAGGTTTTGGCTACTGATGAGCAGGTTGTCTCTCCAACCCTCCCCCCTCATCAGCACGCTGCGGATGGGCAAGGCCTTGATGTCACTGAAAACCAGGAAACAAACTCTCCAACTAATTTACTAGGTTAAAAAAAAGCTGACATTACTTTACTAGCAGTGATGGCTGTATGAGGAACTCTCCTCAAAGCATGGATGCCCGGTAACCTAACAGACCAGGTTATATTCTTGAAACTGACGCATATTCATCTCATTTCTTGAATACATGCATGATAATAATTTCCATGGACTTATTTGGATATGGTTCCAGATCTTCTGATAGATCTTTTCTCTTTGAGAGTATTTCAAATATGTAGTCAGGTCTACTCTGATATGTAGTTCTCTTATCAATCTTTCTTCTGACTTGTTCTCAAAATCAAAATCAAAAATCAAAATATCAAAATCAAAAATCCTTTTTCTCAAAACTAAGTTATCTACTATTACATATTGATCATTAAGTTGATAAGGGAGCATTAGCTGGCACGAGACTTGTTAGTCACAGATGTAGGGAGTTAACATTAATGTCTGGTAATAAGCACTCTATGATACAAAACTAAGCATTAACCACAAATATCAGGAATATACGTTATTGTGCTAAAGTAAAAAGAATTTTCCAACATCTTTCCCCATTGCTGCATAGGTTTCTTCTCAAAGAAATATAAGTTATTCAGTACCATTGGGACAGCCTGGACAGCTGAGCCAAACTGACCAAAGGGATTCTCCATATCATATGGCATCAGCCCAAACATGAAAGCTCACAGGAGTGGGGAAGAGCATTCATTTTTATGATGTTTGGCTTCTGGAGCAACCATTATATGTGCTGAAGCCCTGCTTCTAAGGAATTTGCTGGGTATTGCATGCTGATGGGAAATAGAGAATAAATATTTTGTCTTTCTTTGTTTCCAAATGTAGCTTTTGTTTTTTCTTTATTATACACCTTTATTTTGACCCATGACCTTTCTCCCATCCTATTTTCTCCCCCTCCTGTCTTGCTGGGGAGGGGAGTAATAGAGTGGCTTGGTGGGCACTTGGCATCCAGCCAATGTCACACCACTACCGTGGTGTACTGTGATCTTTACCTGTATGTCAGAATTTGAATGGTCAGGAAAGGCAGTGATGAAGATCTGATGTCCTGCTCCTACTGTAACTTGTTCTATCGGCTCAGCACATTTTACCAATCTTCAATTCACTTTGCAGAACAAAAAATTATATTTAAAGTACTTTACAGAATTTCAAAGTGTTGGAAAATAATTTGGAGAACAATAAAGTTCAATAGATGAGTCTGGTTCAGGAAGACAGTCACAGCTGATAAAAGGAAAAAGATGTGTCAAAGACAGTGAATGTCAATAGGGAAATATAAGCAAATTCTGTAAGAATAAAGTTCAGACAGATAATTCACACTTTTAATATTATCATGTGAAAAGTCCAAAACATTTGGTATCTGACTTACAGTACTTCACTGGCTGCCAGATCTTCCCACTCAAAGGAGAATTACTTGTTGCCATATCAAATGCTATCTTTTTGATGAAATGTTAAATTTCATTTTTTTGTCTGCCTCTAATTAGTGAATGAAAGCACATGTTAGTGTAATTCACTAGACTCCCATCTGTTCTAACTACAAATTGAAGGTAGTGGTTTTAGCTAGGTGTACAGAAAACCCCCCACACTATTTCGTAAGAATGTTCTTCATCAGGTCACATGACCGAAATATTGTAAACAAAAAGAAAGAGGAAGGGATGCAATTTATTTGGGAGAGAGTGACCAGTTGCTTTTGAATTACTATATTTTGTAATGGATTTAGATTGCCAAAGATGTTGGTCCTTTTTGCTCCATAATTGAAATGTTTACAATACTTGTTTGTGTGGCAGTGTAACTCTAGGGCATTTTCAAATGTCCCACTGACATCTCAGGTGTGTCGCAGGTACTATTGAATCCAGAAGAATCTCTAGAGGAAACAAGAATTTTCTTTATTGGTATCATTTTAACGAATTTCATGGAAGTCGGCAAACTTATTTAGTGTGCACTGAACTCCCATGTCTAAGTAACTTACAATAACACTGAAAAGAACTGGCTCCAAAAATGAGACCTCAGAAATACCTACCACTGGAGACTGTCTGTCAGTCTAATACCTCAGGCCAAATTTTGGTCTGTTATCCTGTTGCTCACTAACATGTGTTTTATAATGGCAACAGGAGAAAAAAAATTTTTCACAGGTTTTGTGATGTTATAACCTCTACTGGTGGTCCCAGTTTTAGACACACCCAAGATATTCTGAGCAAATATTCCTATTTCTCAAGCTATTTTTATATCATCAGTCCATATTCTTGACATCATGTAAGATTAGCTGTTGGAATATGACCAGACAGCAGATAGAAGGACTGTTCCTTATCTGTGGGAGCATGGACTGGCACAGGTTTCTTATTTTCTTGAATGACAATCATCTTATAGACTTCTATCAAGTGAATGATCATTCGGAATAAGACATATGAATTTCAAAGTCTGAATATTTGTAAGAATGAAGAGTATAAAAACATGATGTACAATTTCATTTATGCCAAAATATAAACACCAACAGCCTTCATGTAATCTCTTAATATCTTTTGTACAGAGTGGTGAGACGTATTTAGGGTTTGGGTTTTTATTTGCAGTGCAAGCATGTTTGTGCTACTTAACTGTTTGTGTAGATTTTTATAAGCCACTTTAAGAACCTACTATAGTTTTAAATTTTGAGTTTATAATAAAGAACAAAATCACTGTCATACAGCTGTGCATTTCAGTCATAGTAAGCCTGTCTCTTTTCGTCACAATAAAACATTTCTCTGAATCTACGACACTCCCATCATGATGGGAAAACAGCATAACCTGTAATACATAATGATCTTTAAGACGACCAGAAACTTTGATAGATGGGAATATCAAGGAGTACTTGTCAAAGTAACATTTCAAATTTTCAATTTACTACACTGTTACAATTTTCATGAAACAGAAAATCATTTGTGGGATCCTATTTGAATTTGGGCGTGTAGGTAATTAAAAGGACTTCAGTTTTCACTGAACAAAAGATGAGATGATGAAGACTGTCAGATGGGTAAGAATTATAATAGCTTACAAATTAGGGGTCCTTCCACTTCTTTATAGATTTACAAATATACACATATTTTCTAAATCACTAAAAGAAAATTTGTTTTAAATCAGTATTGAGGAAAGATTGATGGTTTACAAAGACAGGTCTTATATCTCATGCATTTGTAGTGGATACCAAGAATACTTACCATCAGTGAAGTGCAGAACCAGTCAAAGCAACAAAAAAGTAGTCTGTAAAGCTTCTAACAAGTTTCCCTAAAATATTAAGCAGAGGTTGTGGAACTGCTCTCAGTTCTGTTTCAACTGCGTAGGATTTTATCCCCCTAGTCTCCTATGATTACCCACTATGACTACTCAAGCAGCAGGAGAATGGAGGTTTAACAAAACCTATCCCTTTACAGTAAAAACTTGCTCGGAAAATAACCCATGGTCCTAATAAATGGTGTGACATCCTGACATTCTACCAGTAACTATTACCTCAGAAAAAAAAAGACATTTCCAAAGTACAGCTTTACTCACCCATTACTTTTTTTCTCCCATGAAAATCAAACATTTGTAATTATAAAGAAAATCCTACCCTCCAATATCATTCATGTTCTAAGTGAACAATACAGAAAAGGAACATTCACTGAGGCTATTGTCATCATTATGAGGTATGGCTTCAGAAATTAATTCCTGCCTAATCTAAAACTGTAAAGATCTTTCCGAAGCATAAGAAGACAACATAAGTTATTGCCAGCTTGGGAGAAAATTTAAAGAATGATTAATCTGAGGAGTTTTCTTTATGGATACAGTTCTTAAAGTGAAGGAAAAAATCCGCACCCAATTACAGCAAGATCACTTTCCTGCAAAATACTTTCATTGCTGGAATCTCAGTCAACACAGGAAACTATTTTCCTCTAAAGAGAATACAGACTTTATTTACTTGTTTTTTGCAGTCCTGCTTTTTATACTGAATGCTTTTTAACTACCGCAGGCATAAAACTTCCAAATACCGAACTTCATCACAAGCTGAAAACAGGGAAAATAAATCAGCTACAGCAGAGAAATTTCTGTTGCTGGCAGTCTTTCATCTGACTTCAAGCACAAGATGTCAGACACTGTCTTACTACCTGCAAAATAATTTATACTATTGCAGTTTCAATAAACAGAATCTTTAATGGCTATGAAGAAGATGAGTTAGAAGACATTACAATTTTTATCACCTGGGTTCTGTCTGGCTGTCACAGGGCTTAAATCACAGAAATTCAGTCAATCAAGCAGGCAATAATACATATCCAGTACTAACATATACATTTACCATTATCTAAAATAGGGATTTTTCAGCTTTACATTATCAGAAGCCTTCCTTTGTGATTAATCTAGATAGGCTTTCTTCCAGTTGGTAGGTTCAATTGGGTTCCTCTATGAAGACAGTCCTATGTTTACTGGATGTGAAGGGAAACATATTAGCAAAGGATGAGGAAAAGACTGAGGTAATTAACGCATTCTTTGCCTCCATCTTTTATAGCAAGGCCAGTTATTGCTGGGGCAGCCAGCATCCTGAACTGGTAGACAAGAATAAGAAGCAGAATTAAAACCCTGTAATCCAGTGCAAAACGGGTAGTGACATAATTTAGACACTTGCAAGTCTATGGAGACAGATGGGATCTGCCCGAGAGTACTGAGAGAGCTGGCCAAAGGGTTCACAAAACCACTGTCCTGTTCTGTCCAGGACAGAGTTAATTTTTGCAGTAGCCAGGACGGGGCATGGCCAGGACCCAGACATTATTCTCTACCACCTCATGTCATTTCCGGGTTCAGGGCTCCCTTCCAGGTCATGTAGCAGTGGGAAGGATTGGGTATTGTCAGGAGTTTCCATGTGATTAGCAGTCGCGCGTGAATTGTTCATCTCTTTCTTGTGTGTTCTGTCATTAACATTGTTGTGGTTACTGTTCATTGTCTTATTTCATTGCTGTTTTCAGTAAATAGTTCTTATCTCAAAGCATGATCTTTACCTTCAGTGCCTCCAATTCTCCTCTCCAGCCTGCTACATGGGGAAGGAGGAAGGGAAGGAAGGGAGGCAGTGAGCAGAGCATGACTTGGAGTGTTTCAGTGGGAACACTAAGTTGGGGAACACCATTTTTAAACCACAACATACACTTAAAATCATTTACCATCAGACCTAACTGCAGTAGTCCCAGCTGATGAGATTAGAAAATGTGACATCCATCTACAAGACAGTTCGGAAGGAGGATCTGGAAAACTAGAGGCCTGCCCAGGAAAGTCATGGAGCAGATAATGTTGAATGCCATTACATGGTATGTTCAGAATAATCAGAGGATCAGGCCCAGCCAGCATGGGTTTGTGAAATGCAGGTTCTGCTTGATCAGCCTGATTTCCTTCTATGTCAAGGTGATCCACCTAGTGGATGAGGGAAAGTAATTTTAGTAAGGCCTTTGCTACTGTTTCCCAATGCATTGTCCAGGAGACACTGGCTGCTCGTGGCTTGGATGAGTGTATTCTCCACTGAGCAAACCGGTTGGATGGTTGGTCACACAGAGTGATAGAGATTGGAGATAAGTCCAGTTGATGGCTGCTCCCTAGGGTTCAGTGTTGGGGCCAGTTCTGTTCAATAAATCATCTGGATGAGGGACTGAGTGCACCTTTGGGCAGTTTGACACCAAGATGAGTGAGAGTATCAGTCTGTACCTTCTACAGAGGGATCTGCAGGCTGGATCAATGGGCTGAGGCCAAATGTATGAGCGCCAGCTCCTGCCTTTGGGCCACCACAGCCTCAGACAGTGCTACCAGTTTAGGGAAGAGTGGCTGGAAAATGGCTCAGTAGAAAAGGACTTGCAGGTGCTGGTTGATAGTGGCTGAACATGAACCAGCTGTTCCCAGGTGGACAAGTAGACAATGGCATGCTGGCCTGTATCAGCAATAGTGTGGCCAGCAGGACCAGGGCAGTGATTGTCCCCCTGTACTCAGCCACACTGGAGGCCACTGGTGAGGCCACACCTCAAATCCTGTGTTCAGTTCTGGGCACTTCGCAAGAAGAAAGACATTGAGGGGCTGGAGCATGTCCAGAGCTGGTGAAGGGTCTAGAGCACAAGTCTTATGAGTTGAGCCAGCTGGGGTTGTTTAGCCTAAAGAAAAGGAGGCTCAGAGGTAACCTTATCACTCTCTACAACCACCTGAAAGGGGGGTGTAGCTGGGTGAGGGTTGGTCTCTTCTCCCAGGCAACCAGTGACAGGACAAGAGTACATAACCTCATGCTGTGCCAGGGGAGGTTTAGGTTGGGCATTAGGAAGAATTTCTTCAGAGAAAGAGTGACTAGACATTGGAATGGGCTGATGATGCAGGTGGTGGAGTCAGCATCTCTGGAGGTGTTTAAGGAAAGACTATATGTGGCACTTATTGCCATGGTCTGGTTGACATGGTGGTATCCAAGTCATGTGTTGGACTTGATGATCTCAGAGGTCTTTTCCAACCTGATTGATTCTGTAATCCTGTGATTCTGTAATAATAATTGCATTGCATATTTGTAAATCATGCTCTCTATAGATTTCAGAACATACTACAACTAACATTCCTATTAAGAGTCTGTCACCTGAGGCATAAAACTATCTACTCCAAAATACTTCAAAGGGCTATGTGTTCTTTACAACTGTAACACATTTATTTTATAAAGACCTGGGAGTCTTGATGGATCACAAGTTGTCCATTAACTGGCAGTGCCCTTGAGGCCCAGAGGGCCAGTGGTATCCTAGGGTGCATTGGGAAGAGTGTAGCCATCTGGTTGAGAGATATCTTCCCCCTCTACTCAGCCCTCGTGAGGCACGTCTGGAGTGCTGTGTCCAGTTCTGGGCTTCTCAGTACAAGAAAGACAAGGAGATACCGGAGAGGGTCTAGTCAGGCGTCCCAAAGACAACTTGGAGCCTGGACCTTTAGCCTAGAAAAGAGAAGACTGAGAGGGGATCTGATTAATGCATATGAGTATCTCCAAGGCAGGAGCCAAGAGGATGGTGCCAGGCTGTTTTAAATGGTACCCAGTGACAGGACAAGGAGTTATGGCCACAAGCTAAACCAGAAGTTTCACCTCAACATAAGGAAGAAATTCTTTACATTGAGGGTGGCAGAGCACTTGGAAGAGGTTGCACAGGCAGGTCATGGAGTCTCTCTCTGTGGAAACATTCCAAACCCACCCAGATGAGTTCCTGTGTCGTCCGCTCTAGGTGACCCTGCTATGGCAGGGTGATTGGACTACATGATCTCCAGAGGTCCCTTTCAACTCTAACAATTCTCTGATTTTTTTTTTTTTTTTTTTAAATAAAGTTTGCATTTAACAAAAGCTGCCCATTTCTAAAATTAGTCTCAAACTGGCCCACTCAAACTAAGTCTAACCATAATGAAGCACTGGCCACAGAATCATTTTCCTAAATAAAGGACATGGAACTAAGGAATTTAACTTATATGTATGGGGACTGCACTTACGGAACTGAGTGCAGAATCACATCAAAGTGAACCTTTAATTAGCTAGTTGTTCTCCTTTCAGAAGTATCAGATTGATCATTATCAAACCTCAGATTAAGTTGCAAATTTACTTCCCTCCTGTAGTTTCTCTTGCCATATCTCTTCTGCTAAATCTGTTGAAATAATGTCATGTGATCCTGCACAAATTTAATGTTCAAATTCATGCAGGGTCTTTTCACTTTTACTGAGTAATTTATACTCAGTACCTCTTTTGTGCAAGTTTACGGAGAGCTGGAATTTGCATGTCTCTGGTTTTGCAACTGGGATTTAGTACAGCGTTCTAAAAATGTAAATCCTTCCTTTTGCAAACAGATTTTTGTACACTTTAGAGATAATAATGTTACAAAAGTCCATAGATGGGCTTTTTGCAGGGTGGGGTCAGGAAGAAGGAAGATACCCAAAACATCTCCAGTGGTGCTAGTAAAAACTTTTACCCCACATAAAGAGATTGTTTTAGAGCATGGTAAAAGGACTTAGTTTCCAAAATTTTCTGTGCTCTTTATTTTATGCCTCCATTATCTTGTACTCACATACAGGGAACACCTCTTTTAAGTGGTTCTTACAAATGTGTTGGCATCTGCCACAGATTTCCAAAACACTGAGGAAGAGAGAAACAAACACTAATCCAAAAATTAATTTGAGATTTCTTAATTACTGTAAATTATGAATAGCAGAGTAGTCAGATTTGACTATATATAGACTATATATATGCATTTTAAAAGTCTCTCTTTTTTGTACTCCAGTACATAATATTAATATGTAGAAAGTATTTTCAGGTTTGCTTTTTTATTTGTTTTTTGTTTGGTCAGGACATTATTCAAGATCTCATACATTTCCATCTAGCAAAAAAAGGCTCTGATAAGCACAATATTATCTGAGAAATTGCTCTATAATCAGGATCTTTTTATTACAAAGGTATAAGTTCAAACATTACATTCTGATCAAGATTTAAAGGAAATTTTAGAAAATGTAAAATAGAGATACTCTTGATCATGGTTTCAGATTTGTCTTATATTTTGGCTGTGGCTAGCCACAAAGCTTGTGTTAAGTCATCCTCAAGATACCAATAGAATACAAGATGTGGACAATTCTTTGTTAAAATAACCTATCTGATTATGGAATGATTCAGAGTACTCCTAGGAACCATTTAGTGCCTGAAGTCAAATGTGTAAATTTGTGGTTTTCTTATAGACTAGAGTTCAGTTCTAATGAAGTCTGTGTAGTACGTGGAGGGCAGTGGCAGTTTCTCTGTGAGTTTCCTTGCTTTAGCTGGAGTTTAAAACAGGGTTCAGGCTGCCATTTGTCTTGGTTGTAGACTTCAATGACTTGCTATAAATAATGAAGTTGTTGGAAAGCTGGTAGAGACAGCTGAAATATAAAAGTACTATAAAGGTCAAATTGACTTTAACAGTCTCCTGTAATCTTCACATAGCAATCTTGAAGCTCCCCTAAACTTCTGAATGAGAAATGTCGCTCAAATACCTAAATTTATATAAAATTCCTTTCAGAGGTCAGGAAGGTGTCCTGTTTTGCACCTTTAAAAAGCAGTACATTTTACTAATTCAGAAAATTAACCAAGATTATACTTAAGGCTGGAAAATTTTGGTGTAGTTTTAGAAAAATTCAGAAAATTCTGTACTGATATGAAATATTTGTGGATATTTTAGAAAATTTAAAATGTGGCTTCTGTATGGATTCTGGCAACAACATACAAATTTTAAAAATTTGCCTGGAATTTTAAGAGTTAATAAAAACTTCTGGACTTCATTGGAGATGTGGAGGAAACCTTAGCTAAGCAACAGCATTGTAAAAATACATGATCACAGAACATGTTTTTTAATTTCACTGCTATCACATTCTTCATAGAAACATAGAATCACAGAGTCATAGAATGGTTTAGATCATCTGTAAGGCCATCAAGTCCAGCCATAAACCTAGCACTGCCAAGTCCACTACTACACCATGTCAAACCATGCAAAGGCACTTAAAGAAGTGTCATATCTGCACACCTCCTAAACACCTTCAGCGATGGTGAATCCACCACTTCCCTAGGCAACCTGTTCCAATGCCTGACAACACTTTCAGTGAACAATTCTTTTCTAGCAGTCCGTGAAGCTTGATGCAGTTTCTTATCCTATCACTGTCCTATCACTTATCCTATCACCTGGGAGAAGAGACCAACACCCCCTTGCTACAACCTCCTTTCAGGCAGCTGTAGGGAGCAATAAGGTCACTTCCTACAATTGTTAAATCCTATTCCTCTTATGTGAAATAGCCTCCTGAATGAAAGAAACATAGCATTACAAAGATATCATGACAATGGCATAATACAGTTAATTATTACATTGTGCCTTTCTAAGAAGGTGAATTTGTTACACTTGAACCAAGAGAAATAAAGCTTCAACATACCCTATAGACTGAATAATGCATGGACTTTTTAATGTAAAGTCATTCTTTGGACATAACAGTTATCAATGTCTGCTAAAGTAAAAATGAGATCTATGAAGACCCAGGATATACTGACTCTCTGTCTTCAATTACTATTGACCCTTTGGGTTGGCCCAAATTTAGAGTTAAAATGTCTGTTTCTTCCTCCTTTCCTTCACCATATTTCTAAAATTCAGTTTCAAATGAAATGTTAATATGTTTCAAAGCTGTCATGTACATTGCATTTGCTGTCATGTACATTAGTTCTGTAATCAGTATTTATTAATCTCAAATTTAATTCTAAAGAGATACAAAGGGTTAGGGTCTATTTCCAAACAGGCTTATTTGTTCATATATCAAACTTCCTCAAGCAAAAGGTAGAAAGCATTTAAGGAGTTCATTCTAAGCAGGAAAAAAACCCAGCATCCCTAAATGCCAATAATTGAATTTGAGTATAATAGTAAAGGTGTTCATAAGTCATAAGAAATCCAATACAGAAACAAGGAAATTAAAACTGTATTGTATTTTTATAGAGTTTTATTGAGTGAATCTTGAAGAGCAAGTGTACCTACATTATATTTTCCCCCTTATTTAACTAAATGCACATAGAACTCAACTGTTGCACAGACACCTTCACAGAACTACAAGTGCAACTCCACTACTGATGCAAATTTTACAGTCCCCAAAGTGGAGGTAGTTTTTTCTTTGGCGTATTTCTTGACTTCCAGATTTTAATAATTCAGTGAATTGTTAGATATTTTGATTGAAGACATTAGAATTGCTGATAAACAATGTTCTGACTCACAAAATTTTTACATACTAATTAAAATGCTCAGTAGCTGACTAATTTCTAAACACAGGGAAAAACAGAAGATACAATCCATTCTTTTTTTCTCTGCAAATAAAAACTACATGAGTGACTGCAAGTTTACTTCAATTAGTTACTTTAATGACATGACATTTACTACAATGCTTATGAATACTCTAGTGGGAAATATACTGAGGTCAGTGCAAATAACCTTACATCCGTTATAAAAATAAATTTTAAAAAAGTTTTCAAATGCAAGAACTTTCATTCTTTTGCAAACATGATATTGGAGGTCAAAAATACTCTAGGGAAAGAGTAACTTCATAAATCAAGTCATACATAAATAATCCAGTAGTATGAAATTGCAATATTGTTCTTGGAAACCAAATCAGTGATTGTTTGTATGCTGGCTTGTAACATCTTTCGGTAGCAATTAATTGATCATGATTCACATAAATATCCCTCAACATCTCCAGCTACTCAGAGATTTTTTTTCAGAGTGAGAAGTAATACTTTGCTTTGTTCATCTGTTTTTCTTCTTTGTGTAATAAAAGTCAGAAATGCAGGGAGTAGGATGAAATACATTGAAGAATAAAATTCCTTCTTCCATAATCAATGGGCCAACATGAAAAAAAATTTTTAAAGTCTGTATGTATCACCTCAGGCAGTAAATTTTTAGAATTTTTTTCAGAGTTGTATGCAGGATGGATTTTGGTTAGCTATAGAAATATTTAGACCACTGCAAGTGAAGCAACGGTAACCATGAAGACATATTAAATATACTGCGAGGCATTTGTAAAATACTGTGGGTGAGATTCAACTAACTTTGAAAGTCTACTTTCTAACCTCACCTAGTCATCTAAGCTTCCCTTTTCAATCAATAGGCACTAAATGGGAATGATCCCTCTTACCTTAATCAGTACATCTAAAAGCAGGCTAAACTATTTCAGACATCTGCTTTAGGATGAACTGCACTCTAATTATGACTTCTTTTCTACATTGATTACAACGGAAACCTCAGGTGTCTGGGTCAGATTTGATGTACGCATTATAGGTATTCAGAGTTATAGAATTGAAATTCAGTTGATACACTTCTGTTTACTCTTTTATTGGCATATATTCATATATTCAATTGTTGAACAATTGAACCTCAAGGTTTCCAGGATTCCTCTGAGGACTGATGATGCATTTATTGCAATGAACATGCATTATCAAGACAAGATGTTTTCACTGCATTTGTGATACACTTCACTTAGAGATGTAACCCATGAAAACAAGTAACTAGATAGAATTGCTCCAAATATAGTTGATGTCATTGCAATCACTGCCAGCACAATCAATTTCCTAAACTAGGTAAGGAAATACTAATTTAGGTATCAAGGCGACATAGTAGAAATATTTTCTAAATTTAAATTACTCCTCTAAACTTCATGCAGATTAACCCCAATTATGAGGTGCCTCCACTGTTTCTTGTGTAGAAGCCTCTGCTAAGACCTCAAGTTCTCTAAAATGGCTATTCATTTATCTGTACATCAGCACTAGTGATGTAAATAAAATTGTTGGTGCTGACAACCCAGTGCTTATCTCAGATGTTTTTTGTTGCACATGGCTGGGTCATGTCCAGCCTCTCACCAACCAGCAGCCCCAAGTCCTTCTCGCCAGGGCTGTTCTCCATCTGTTCATCCCCCAGCCTGTGTTGGTACCAGGTTGCTGCAACCCAGGTGCAGCACCTTGCACTTGGTCTTGTTAAGCCTCAGGAGATTTGGGTGCGTTCACTCCTTGAACTTGTCCAAGTCCCTCAGGAAGGCATGCAGTCCTTCAGAAGCACCACTCAGCTTGGTGTCATCTGCAAATTTGCTGAGCATGCACTTGATCCCTTTATCTATGTCATTAATGAAGATGTTAAATAACACTGGGGGGACCCAGTTTTAACAACACAGACCCCTGAGGGACACCACCTGTCACTGATGTCCATTGGGACTCTGAGCTGTTGACCACTACCCTTTGGATCTCACAATCCAACCAATTCCTTAACTACCTAGCAGCCCACCCATCAAATCCATTTCCCTCCACTTTAGAGAGGAGTATGTTGTAGGGGCTCATGTCAAAGGCTTTCCAGTACTCCAGATAAACGACACCTGTAGCCTTTCCCTTGTTCACTGATGGAGTCATTCCATCATAGAAGTCCACTATGCTGGTCAGGCAGGACTTGCCCTTGGTGAAGCCGTGCTGGCTCTTCTGTATCCCCTCTCTGTCCTCCATGTGCCTTAGCATGGCTTCTAGGAGGATCTGTTCCATGGTCTTCCCAGGCACAGAGGTGAGGCTCACAGGTTGGTAGTTCTCAGGGTCCTTCTTTCCATCCTTTTAAAAGATGGGTACAGTTTTTCCTGTTTTTCCAGTCACCTGGAACTTCACCTGACTGCCATGACTTTTCAAACACCATGGAGAGTGTCTTGGAAACTATATCAGCCAATTCCCACAGGACTCTGGTGTGCATCTCATGGGGTCCCATAGTCTTATGCACATTCAGGTTCCTCAGGTGGTCATGAACCTGATTTTTAGTTACAGGGGGAGGGACTTTGCTTCCCCTGTCCCCATCCTGCTGTCCATCTACTCAAGAGGTGTGGGAGGAGAGGTTTCCCTTGAAGACCGAGTCAAAAATGTGGTTTAGTACCTCAGCCTTCTCCTTGTCCTTGTTACCAGTTTTCCAGGTTGATGTTCCTTGTTCACCTGTCCTTGTTTCCCCAACTTGCGTATTTGTTCCTTTCCCTTTAATTTTACCAGCAGGTCCCTCCTCAGCCATACTGGTCTCTGGCCTTCCTTGCCTGATTTCTTTCTCCGAGGAATTGCCAGCTCTTGTGCTCTATGGAAGACTTCCTTAAAGATCTGCCAGCTCTGTTCCACTTCCATGTCCCTGAGAGCAGTGTCCTAGAAGAACCTATTGCCTATCTCCTTGAAGAGCTGGCAGTTTGCTTTCCTAAAGTTTGGGGGCCTAATTTTACTCCTTACCAACCCTTTTCCCTACAAACCACCAACGCATGTTCACTGCCTTAACATCTATCGTCAGCTTTCAACCTTGACTTAAATATTCAAATACCATTGTTAAAATAAACCTACAAAAATTGCATATACATATTATAAATATATCTATTTGAATCTGCACAAAAATTGAGGGTGTTTTAAAATCGTCCTTCTGTTCATATAGTTTCCTGGTAAAATCTTTTATTCCTAGCCTTTCTTGCATTGATAGCACAACCACTTTCAGAATTGCAGTGATTTTTTTAAACGAATATAAGTAGATTTTGAAATGCAGCATTGTTTTATTTGGCAATATTTAGAGTCAATAATATGAATTTCATATTACACATACTTGTATTTTCCAATGTGTATGTATAAAAAAATAATGCCGCTATGATCCTGACAGCAATGGTGAGGATGCTATGGTAAATCCTTTATGCAGCATAATGCTGTTAGGCACCTGAATGAAGTTTAAAGCCTTTAAACAGTGTTTCATTATTACCTAGTCCTCTTGGACAGTTCTTCTTCTTCTAGACTATCTTCTGGGACTGGCATTTCATTGGAATCTGTCTCGGTGCCTTCTTGGAAGTCTTTCCCTTATCAAAAGCATCTTATTCTGCTTTTTTGATAAAAGACCTTCAAAAGTATATTTTTAGCAGGTTTTTTTTTTCTTGTTCTTTACTTCTATGTGGTATTTCCAACAATATTATATCTCATCTATTTCAGCCTTTCTCTGCTTTTGTCAACATCTAGAAAGGAAATTATATCTATATTTATGACAATTTAAATCCTGGAAATGTTTCATACTTTTATTTGCATTTATATGTTGAATATAGCTGTTGAATAATTAGTCAGAAATTATTATGTGCAATTATTTACTCTCTTTTCCTCTAAATATTACTGACAAATTTCAAATAAAAGAAATTTTTAAAAAACCATACTAGCAGAGACATAGTAAACAAAAGTTGAAATGACCACTTTTTAAGTGAACATTATTTGTCACTAAACTCTGTAAAAATTCCAACATTCACAACAATTTGCATGACTGTCCAGCTAGATAAAGAATGCTTTGAATAACATTAGCTGATAAATCACCACCTGGGTTTTTTTAACACTTACCCTTGTAAAAAGATGGGGGCAGAGAAAAAAAATTCTTAATTTCTGTTCCTCAATTTCTGTTTTTACACCATCCTAGGAATTACTATTATTTTTCATTTTCTCAGCCCAGCACCAAACCTTTGGATTAAGTTTGTTTGTGACTAAATGCAACAAAACCTTCAAGTCTTCACATTTGAACAGTAAATTCTTACCTTTCCATGATACATCATTGAAAGACACATTGTAAAAATAAAGGTTCTCAGCTTATTTTTACAATAAGTGAACAAATACTTCATGAAACTGTCCACTATAGCATATATTCTCACCTCTCCATAGCAAAACCTTTGTTTCATTCTTTGGACTCTAGAGTGCTCTTGAGGAATCAAAACTTCATGAAGTCATTTTTTTCCAAAAAATAATGGAATCCTAGAACACACCTTTTTCCATTACTCTTAAGAGTCTGATAAAAGGTTTACTGAATTCTCTAGTGAATTTTATACTGAATGTAATAGGGCTTTAAATAAACCCTTTGTGAAATATTTCATAGATACATTTTTTTTTTGCTTACTATGTATCATAAAAAGGTTTTGCTTAAGTCTAAATATCTTATTAGTATTTTATTGTATTTTGAAATCTGCCAGAAGTGCTTGTTTTCTCAGGGTTATGGGGTTTTGTTTGTTTTTGTTCTGGTTAGTTGGTTGGTTGGTTGGTTGGTTGGTTGGTTGGTTGGTTGGTTGGTTAGGGGTTGTGTGTGTGTGTGTGTGTGTGTGTGTGTGTGTGTGTGTGTGTGTGGTTTTGGTTGGATGATTGGTTTTGGGTTATTTTGTTTGTTTGTTTAATTTATTTACTGGTCAAGCTTTTTGGGGCAGGTTTGCTCTTGAAACTCATTTCAAGGTACATTTGCTCTTAGGGAACAAGTAGATTCTTCCTCAGACAGAAGAGGACAGTAAGTAGATGGAAGTCAGAACAATCACAGGCTTAATGCAAGTATGTGATCTACTATATTTACATTTATGTAAGCGTATCTTGAAGTGCTTACGGAAATAGCAAATATTCATCAGCCTATCACTGTGAGAAAAGTTTCAGGAATTCCTCCGACCCAACATCCCAACATAGATCCAGTTAGAATTAAATGAAATTTTTTCACTGTTCCAGTTAGAAAAGGTGGTTGTTTCCGACTGGACAATTCTGACTGTTTTTATTAATGTAATGGTGTCCATTAAAATATAGGTATTCTCCCGTGGTCATCAATAAAATGTTATTCTGCTGGTTTACAGTCAATGATTTTTCTGTATAGTTTTACTTCTGCTCTCATATATTGTGTGAACACATACATGCCTAAGTAGAATAATGTTACAGAAGATATACTGCACAAAATTTCTCAAACCACAACCTTTTCAGTTTCAGTCTTCTCCCTACAATTAACAGATCATTATGGGGAACAAGTTCAAACAAATATCAGAATTTCAGTAAAATTCATTGATTCAGCCAGCAGTGGAAATCCTATCTTCTTTTCTCCTTGCTTTTATTACTTTATTTGAAGTACATGAAACTAACACTATGCTACTATTTGCTTTCAATAAAATAACTTTTTTAAAAGTTATTGTATCATGCTGATTTTTTCCTAAGTCCTGTGTCTGTATTAAATCAAAACTGCTATAAACTAAGCATTACAGATATTTAGTCTTCGGTATTGATGAAATTAAAATATCCGATTTTGGTCAAGGTTGTAAAATGGCATATTAATGACTTGTTCAAAATGATGTGAATAGAATTACCCTGAGGGGAAAAGCTACTACTCTTTTGGAAGTGTCTTAGATAACTAAGTTATTCAAATGGCAAAAACACAGAAGTTTTGAATCGACTTATTCCCATTAAGTGAAATGCTATTTTTCAAGAGAGACATAAATTTAGATCATGACAAGACACATTGACATTTTTGTCTCTAAAACCTCTGTCTTAAATTTTAATTTTATAATTGTTTTTAGTTAAAGCACAGTGATATATTGAACAGTGCTATATTGGATGACATTAACCTTTCCAGAGGGATTATTGTGTTAGTTGTTCCAAATACAATGACTTTGGTCATAGTATCTTCATGAAAAAAACCCAGAATATGTCAATACAATGAATTTACTGAAAAGGCAACCTGCTGATCGTAAGATATATTATAATTTAAGTGCTCATTACATCACCTGTTCAGTATATACAGTGGACTATACAACGGATGCTTTTGGTACATTTAAGGTCTACACACGCTTCTGAATATTTGTAGTTGCTACAACTCACAGCTTGTATTACAAAAACTTTATAATTTTCTAGAAAGGACATATCCAAGAAATAATTACCATTTAGACCCCTTGTATGTATCTTGTGCCTCTTGTTCATATGGTTAAGTACATAAATACTGATTTCGATATTATGATTTTGTATCCAATGGCAGACAACATCAGGAAGTTTATCTTCTCACTGTTGTTTTGCTTTTCTTCTTCATTATTTACCCTTAGAACCAGCCATATCTATTTAGACTCACATGGAGAAAGCCCCAGCCTCCTGTCTTTCAGTCTTCACCGTTTTAAAAGAATAAAAGCATCCACTGTAAGAAAATCACACCGCAAATCACACTCCAAAGAGCCCCCTCACTAGGTCAGGCTCAAATACCCAGGGGATCTACATTGTATCTTCAATCTAGCAAAAAGTTTTTCTCTCATGATTGCTTGTGCCATGTCGATAGGACTTAATTGCTAACAATCTGATTGCTACAAGAGCCTCTGAAATCCAGACTGTTTGCTCAAAGCTGGGTCTCTAGAAATCCATCTGTTTGCCTGTTGTAAATTAAATATGAAGGTACTTGTGTCAGCATATTTTTGGTATGTTAAGGACCAAGTATTACTTTTCCACTACTACCACCAAAAAATGTCATTAAGGCTTGGATTTTTTTTCCACCCAGCATTATTGTACTTTTCCTGATAATTCCAGGAAGCAAATCAGTGAAAAAGTTCACTATCTGCAGGAATCAGAATTCAGGTGACAGTATGAGGACAATTAGAATTGACCAAGTGAAAGCCTGATTGCTGAAAGCACATATTACTAGATATGAGACAGAATAAAGAATATCCTGTCAATAAATACATCAGAAACAAAATAACAAGCTTAAATGTGTCTTTTAGAAAGGGCAGAGCTTTGTTGCATCGGAAGATTAATTTTGCATTCAAATTACATGCTCCAAACACAAATAATACCCTCTTGTGTCCTGGGCTGACTGTATGATACTTTACTCCCTATCGTCTGCCCTATGCCAGACACGAATCCTGTGCCTTCCTGTGTCTTTAAGCTGTTTCTCAGGAGAGGGGGGAGAGAAGCCAGGTGAATTTTTCAGAGCGGTTTGTGCTCAAGGACACACACTCCCCTGCGTTCCTGCTGCTACAGAGCCCAGGAAAGCACCTTCCTGCTTTTTATCCCAGCTCTCGGCTCCTTTTCTCGGGAGAGAGAGTTAAAACTCTTTGCTTTTTAGCTAGCCTTGCTAGCTGAGGCAAGAACTTTTCTTGGGACTGTTCTGCTCCAGTCTGGAACACCATCACGAGGAGGCCCCACACTGTGGCTCGGAGGGGCCCACGCTGAACCTCCAGAGAGGGCAAAGCCACACTCACAGAAAGGACTCTGAAATCTACCCAGGTTTCTTCTCCACAGCGAGAGGTTTTATTATTTAACTTTATTCATTTTGTGTGTGTGTGTGCGTGCCTGCATGCAGTTTGCTTGTTAAATAAATAGGTTTTTTTCACTTTCCTCTGAGGAATTTCTTTCTGAACCTGGTGGGGGAGGGGCTGCTGAAATCTGTCTTCTAACAGAGGGACATTCATTTTGGACGTTTTCCTCCAAATTTGTCTCAAACCAAGACATCTTGTCAGATACATATCTCCAGAATACATAATTCATGCTGATGTAGTGCAGTAGTTTACACTATGTGCTTTAATTTGCTAAAAGATGTGCAAATCATGCTTAATCATTCTACAGATTCTCTTTCCTCCTCATATTGGAAATTAAGCAGACTCAAAATACTAAAAAAGTTGATTCCTGAATAAAAAAATAAATTGAAAACTGTGCATAAACTGTTTGCTACATATAACACCCATTTTCAGATATTACTATATTTCTTTAGAATGGGCTAAGAATACTTTTCATGAAGCAAAATTAAGCGAAAACTTGTCAGGAGGGAAAAACTATTACATCTTCCCCATCTTACTCAATGCTTGACTAAAATTTAAAAGTTGATCAGATGATACATTTGCAACAAATTCAAAGGTGTATTTCATGCAATCCAGGGAATATAAAACATATTCAACACAAAGTAGCAATTATTAGTTGAACATTAGTAAGCAGAGTTTTCCACAAGAGTTTCTTCTGAGTAACTGAAGAATTTCAAAGGAATAATTCATCAATGACATATTTACTGCAAAACATTGTACTTCAGAATTGTAAGACAATAAAAATCAGACCCTAGTATGAAAATATAAAATCTGGTCAACTCTTAAATCAAAAGAACAAGGCAGTCGATATGATGATGAAAATATAAGCTTCAGGTATCTAATTTAGCAATATAATATGCTTACGTGGAACCACAAAAAAAACCCCTGAAATATTCAGAACAAAGGAAGAATGTGTCATCATAAGTCAAGAAATTCTGATGATCTATTAAGTTGGAAAACCCAAGAGGCGTTCATACTGCCATCATACAAATAAGCCACAGGAATCAGGTAAGAATGAGTACTAAGCTGATTTAACTATCTTCCAGGCCCTCATCTCTGTCTGCAACTCTATGATGATCCGTGGTGTAACATAATCATTCTGTCACTTGTATGCTGTGTTTTTTCTTCTTTGTAACAGTGGATTTACACCCATTTAACCCTTCTAAACATACAGCAGGAAAAGCTTATTGGTTTTCATAACTGTGTTCTTTTATTCCTTTAAATCTGTTTTTCTTCCTGTACCATTCCATTTTTCTGCATTTCTTTTCCCTTACCTAAAGAAGGAAAAATATTTTCTATGTATAGTATCATTAAACTTATGCAAACTCACTCTCACATTTGACCTGCATCAGCTGGTTGTCAGAAATAAGAAGTTGAAGAAACTTTATTACTTTAGCTGGTGCTTTGACAATAGTAGACCAAGTGTATATGGCCATATAGGAAGGTTTTACCGGTACTTTTTTGACCCCAAAATGGACAAAGCAACTTCATCATACCCTCACTCAGATTCATTAAAGGGAAACAATTTCCTGCATGGAAGACTATCTGCTAGCTCCTTGGAAAATTCAAGGGTATTGTCCTTCCTTCAACCAACAGATCTAATGTCCTGTCTTTTACATGTATACAGGAGCCACTGAAGACCTTAATGATAAAAAGTTCCCTTTCCGGGCTCAGCTATATAAAGTTCTTCATGTTCAACCTGTAGTGGTTTAACTTTAGATTTTAGTACATACTTACTTTTCTGTGACATAAGAATTAGGAGAAAGCAAAAGCAGGCACAACTTACAGACTGTTAATGAGTTTATTAACAGATTTAAAAGACAGAACGAAAAAAACCTGCTGTGGTGTAGTACATTTCTTCTATAAATTTTACAGTTCTTTTACATTGCAAGCCATAGATCATCACATGGGGTTATTAAGGATGAATTATGTTGCCCTAAACACGAAGGTTTTTTTCTTGCCCCCAGTCTCTTAAAAGCTTTTTTCTCTCTTTGCTTCTGAGCAGCCCGGCATGGGCACTTTTACAGCCTTCACGGGCCACACATGAATGTCCATCCCCCCATGTACTATAAATGGTTTAAAGAAATGCACAGTTCGATATTACAGTTCCTTACCACGGCATGATAGAGATATTTTAAACTGTGCGTGCGACAACGCAGCACCGCCTTTTCTTCTCTTCCGAAGCCATCTTAGCTCCGTCCCACGTGACGTGGCTCACTTTCCCTGTCGGGCTCCGAAACCGCCATGACACCGCTTGGCTTCACGGTGGAGAGGGACCTCCGCTCTCTCTCTCTGCGCTGCCGGCCGCACGGCATCCTCTTCAGTTCGCAGCAAAATGCACCAACAGCAGGCAGGGGCTTCCTCTGGCTCCCGCTGACTCAGTGTGGTGCAATAGCGTAGTGAGGAGAAGGTCCTGCCGGTCCCAAAAAGCCACTCAGACGTTTTCAGCCGCATCTGCAGTTCAGGGATAGCTCCCCCCTACCAACCCAGGGTCCGTACCACGGCGCTGGGAGAAGGGGAGGGGGGTCAGAGACCCCGGCCTGGCCTGGCGGGGCCTGGAGGCCGAGGCCACCCCCCCACCTTTCGGCAGGCGAGCTGGAAAGGAAGGCCAAATCCCGCCGTCCCGCGCAGTTTAAATATGGAAATTTAGAGAAGCGTTATTGGTTTAAAAGGTTGCTTGTCAATTCAGGGTCAACCCACTACATCCGTCCAACCAAACTGAAAGAAAATCATTAAAATACAAAATAAGACCATTTGGTAAGGAGTGGATATCACAGCTCTCAGAGATTTACCATGGTGCATGGACATTGTAGGAAGCAACAGTGAGGACAAAATATAACCTGTCTGAATAAAAGGGAGTTTCAAGGGTAGTCTCAGCAAAGCTGTTGGAATCCTGGGTTTTAGGTTTATGGGATATAGTAATGTATATTGTAATGTAATGTATATGCATGTAACAAAATGGAGGATTTTGGGTGTGGGTTAGTCCTTCTTCTTTCTTCCTTCTTTTTCACAAATCTGGGTTTTCTGGTATTGGTTCAAAAAATCTGCAGTGCGGGACATGAATAGTTGGTTGTTGGATTATAAATAAAAATAATCTACATGGAAATCCATAATTGGGTGATATGAGCCTTAAAAGGCCTTGAAAGTTGAAGCTCGGAGCCATTTTTCCACCTTGCCAACTTAGAAGCACATCCCGTGCAACTGTACCATAGATAAGAAAATAATAATCAATTAGAAGAAAAATCCTGACTTAATCCTGTGTCTCCTGCATCTTAATCCAAACTCTGAGTACAAGAACTCGAGAGTCAGAGGCAAAACAACAATATTAGAGATTTTTACACAAAGCTATTATTTATCTTTCAAGCATTAGTGATTTCCTTTTTCAAGGCCAATTCTTGTTGAAAGGGCCAAGGTTGTAGGGCTTTTTGCACAAGACTGAAAGGGTATCATTTTCTCAGGTACATATGAATTGGCCTAGTCAAAAATCTGGAATTAAGCATGGTCAGGAAAAGCTGAAGAAGGCCAAGACCATGCTCACTTATGGTAAGGGATGGAATGGAGAATTTGCTATATCAAATGTGGTTGCTTTCAGCACTTTGGGCTGAAAAAACCCAAAGTTATGTCTTTAGAATTATGTAGAATCTTTTAGAATGACTTAAAACTATTTTAAGATTTAGAGTGACCTAGAAACATTAAGTCATACAAAGTTGAACAATGTCAAATACAGGTTCCGAAATCCCATCCCTACTTTGTCAACAAATTTCAGTGTGAAATACAGTTCCTTTCCCCCATAAAGTGAGTTTTTTAAAACATCTTTTACAGAGTTATATGTTCAATAAAACACCTCTAACAATTATAATTTTTTTAAGCTTAATTGGATAATATTAAAAATAATTGATTATAATAAGAAAAGCCCTGAAGTATCCAGTATCTTCCAAACCTCCACCACCATCCAATTTACCTTTCTAGGAATTTCTTTCCTACCCTTTCTAGCCTGAGAGTTCTTCCAATGCTATAAATATCCTATATTCTGCTATGGGAATTCTTTTCCTTGCCTGACACCAACATAATTGGATAAATAGATTTTTGGCTATATGGATTTTTGGGCTATATGGAAACTACAGAAAATTCATAATGGAATGAAGAATATGAGGCGTTTGGAAGTGTTGGATGTTTTCAAAGCCAATTTTGATGGAGATTTGAGTGATCTGACCTATTAGAAAGTATCCCTGCCCCTGGCAAGGGGGGGTCTGTATTAGATGATCTCTGATGGTTCTTTCCAACCCAAACTATTTTATGGTCCTGTGATTCTAGTATTTTTAAACATTGTATTCTTTTTCAGCATGATTTAAGTCTCAGAACATTAACACAGACATATTACTGATCAGTCTTGCCAACAGCTAGACACTGTGATTTGTGGAAATTTCCAGATCCGAATTAAAACGTTTGAAATTCGTGTTTCAGTACCAGAATTAAAATGGTTTGAATAAGTTTTTGGGCATCATAAGATCATTCAAAGTGAACTTATTTGTTGTATGACATAGACAGAAAAACTTTGACAATACTGTGGTTTTTCGCCATGTGTCTGATGCTTTGTCCAGAGCTGCACCTAGCAATTTTATTTTGTGCATGTGACTTTTGCTAGGGTTCTTTTAATTAAGAATGTATGTTGTGATTTTATGGCCCACTGACTGTAGAACCAATGTATTGATGTCAAAGACTTTCACAGATATATTATTAATCATCTATGTGTTTATCCTTTTCATTTTGATATGAGTGCCTGGGGCAATCTCAAAATCTTAACAAAACAGCTGTTGTTTGTCTGCATAGGTCAACAATAGGTCACATCTGTATCATATCTTGATACCTGTGTCTTGGCAAGAGAAAAAGATGAATGCATCTACAGAAGTCTATAACAATAGTTAAGAATTTGCAGAATGTAAACTAATAAATCAGAAATATGCAAGAACCCTAAAAGCTAGACTCAGTTATTTTCTCGTGGATGAAATTCCAGCAGTTAATTCTCTTTCGTATCCTTTTTTTTTAATCTATAAGTTATCTAATTAAGGTATTGTTAACTAGCATATTTAAATGCTTTATAACTTACTAGAAATATTTCAAGATTGTTTTCATATAAGTTGGTTTATCAGTTGCTCTCAGAGGGCTCTCAGTTAGCAAATCTAAGCTCCTACTAAATTTTTACTTCATGAAAAGTTAAGAGAATAAAACTGACTGATAAGAAGTTTGTGGGTTGTTTTCTTGCTCACCTTGTTATTAGCTCTACTAAGTGTAGTAGTGCTTATAAATATCATGATTATGGACTTCCTCTTTCAAGGAAGAAGCTTAAAATTCTGAGTTTATAAGAATAGAGAAATACAATCAGAACTTATGAATTCACATGTGTATCTTTTCACTAGGCTGAAACTGAGATTACAACTTCTGTTTCAATGGTAACTCAGGAGCCTCCTAAAAGAACATTCTTCAGGTTCACCAGAATTTGTAAATTTTATTCTCCCTTTGCTTAAGTGTTATATAACTACCAACATGAACAAAAATACACTTACTGCCTCTGCTACTGCCTTTCACTGGGGAGAAAGGTAGTGGCATTATATTTACTTCAGTTAGAGCATTTTTGTGACTGTAACAAAATAAAACTTACATGACTGACTAATTTTACTGCTGCCAGTAGGATTAGTTTCACTGCAGTTCAATTAATTATGCCAGTTCTACTCTTCTACTGCTAAAAGTTATTTGTGTAGCTTAAATTCCATGCTTGCTACTAGGACTTTTTTTTAGGCCTACTTTAGATGTAGCTAAATAGAGGGTCAGAGAGGATCAGTGATTTGCCTAAAGTGGAGCAACTCTTACTAGTACACATTTCAGCAAAAATAAGAAAATTTACATATCATTCTCTTCTCTTGGAAGAGTCACAGAGAGAAACTTCAAATTTTTGGAGCATTTTGAAAGTCCTGGGAACTCAAAAAGATTGAAATGGACTGAAAAAAAAACATTGAGGAAAGCAATACTACCACATGACAAAGGAAAATTTAGTGTTTGGTTAGGACTTAGGCTGTTTCCATGTTGCTCTGAAAATCAAAATCAGAATTCCATATGCTGTAACTATCATTCCTGCATTAGAACAGATTTTTTTTTCAAAATCAGTTTTGTCTAAATTATTCATTTAGATATTTTTAATAATGTTCAACCAGTAAAGTTACTTTACAAAGACTGAGATTCAAATTTCACAATTCAGTGAAATATTAACAACACTTGACTCACGCTGGTTCCTTCCAAGCTGCTTCAAAATTCATGTTTTCAACAACATCTGGCAAGAATATGACTATTTGCTTTTATTATCCCAGCATTACATTATCCATTAAATTACTCTCTTCGTCCTTTAGTAATGTCATTATTTAACTTAGAGAAATCTTCTTTGTGATTTATCAAGCAAAATCATGATTGGTATCTTTTCTTGTAGAACGCTGTTACCTTATAGGTCTTCTCTCCGGATTCCCACCACGATTTACAATAATTGCAGTTTGAATTGTTTTGATTCCCTCATATTTGAGGCTTGATGTCTGAATCAGAGGATAATTCAAAGTGAAAATAATCCTAACAATAAACTGATCTTCAGTTTCTGTTTGTGATAGTCATCAAGTTACCTGTAATTCTTTATACTCAAAGTACTTATCTCTTCCATACCTCCCGCATTAAATTTGTATTCCTCAAAAATTCAGTGTTTTATCTACAGTTAATCCCCTTCATTTCCTTTTCAGGTGACAAATTATGCTCACTATTTGTGCAAAGTGTGATCTGACTTTATAGTCAGTTTCCTTTTGACTTTTCATTTGCTACATATTATTCAATTGGATTGAATAAACTAATGTTCAATCTGACTGACTTCAGCACCATCTCAGGACAGCTGTAGAGGACTGAGAAACTGCTAACCCAAATCATACCTTAACTGTAATAAGAGTTATTAATTTCATTTAAATCTTACAAGATATTGATAAGCATAGGCTCTGATGAGTAATTCAATTTCTGATCCTCTCTTTGTCTCACTTGTCTTCTAGCAGACGTTCGTCTACCATTAAGATGTGTTGTACGATTTCTAATTACAATAAATCACAGGGGAGAGTTTTGGTGTTGTACTTTGAAAAACAGTTACTCAAGTCCATCAGTGGGACTCTGAGCACAGGGATGCTGTTCAAAAGAATCTGGACAAGCTCAAGAAGTGGGCCTGTTCCTGGGTTGGACCAACCCTTGTTTCAATACACTTTCTGCAGTGAAGGAACTGAAAGCCGTCTGGAGGAAGACTGGAGAAGGACTTGGGTGTCCTAGTGAATGAAAAGCTGGACACAAGCCCACAAAGCACACTCACAGCCCAGAAAACCAATCACATCCATGGCTGCATCAAAAACAGCATGACCAGCAGGCCAAGGGAGGTGATTCTCCCCCTCTACTGTGCTCCCGTGTGTCCCCAGCTGAAGTATTGTACCCGTCTCTACAGCTTCCAGTACAGGAAAGACGTAGACAAGTTCGAATGCAAAGAGGGCCTGCAGAATGACTAGAAGAAAGAAGTAACTCCCTTGCGAGGAGAGGCTGTGAGGGCTGGGGTTGCTCGGCCTGGAAAAAGCTCTGTGAGACCTTATTCTGTCCTTTTCATACTTCATGAGGATGTATAAGTAAGATGGAAAGAGACTTTCTAGTGTGTCCTACTGTGATAGGACAAAGGATAATGGTTTTAAACTAAAAGAGGGTAGATTTAGACTAGATACAAGGAATAAGCTCTTTGTGATGATGGTGGTGAAACACCAAAACAGATTGTCCAGAGAACGGTAGATGTGCCACCTCTAGAAACATTCAATCAAGGTCAAATTGATCAGGTTTCTGGGCTACCTGATGTAGTGGAAGATGTTGCTGCTTATTGCATTGCTTACTACATGACCTTTAAAGGTTCCTTCCAAACTGAAATATTCTAGAATTGTATGAGATTCCTCCAGAGGTGGTAGATGACTCATTCATGGTTGGGCTGGAAAGGCTCTGAGCAGCCTGATCTAGTTGAAGATGTTCCTGTTTCTTCCAGGGAGGGTTGGACTATATGACCAGCCCACACTGTTCTATGATTGCATTATTCTAACTTCATATAATAACTCTCCACCTGGAGTACTGAGGAAGAGTTGGATAGGGAGATTATGTAAATCAGATACTTTTTAGCTGGAAAATGTATTTACAGATCTGGATTTTTTCTTAGTCTTGTCTCAGGGTCAAAACGATTCTGGCCCAGCAAAACTGTACAGGTATTAAAAAAAATAAGGCTCTGATGAGTCAGCTAGCTTTTCAGCCTTTGTGCCAATGAAATGTTAGTGTTCAGCAACAGACAAATTCCAGCTTTAGTGGTTTTTAAGCAATTTGCGAGAAAGTGCTGAGTTGTTTTATTACCATGCTCTGAGGAACATTCTGCAAATTTATTGGTCACCATCAATTGTTTAATCTGAGATGGGAAACTAGTGAGGGGAAAAGTTTGGTGATCTTGCCAAAACCAAAAATAAACCCTGAAGTATTGTCTCAAGCATAGTAAGCAGAGAAAAATATCAATATATGAGGATACAAAAATTAGGTTCATTAGTTTCTGGTGCTTCATTTAAGGCAAAATGAATAGAATTGTATGATAGAGGGTTTTATTTGGTTTCACAAGCATTGGCAGCATAGTCAGAGAATTTTATCCATGGATAATGCAAATTTTCTGATTTTTTTTTCTGTAGGTGTATGTAATCTAATGTTTAATGCAAATGTTAGAGAGTCATATACAGACTGTGCTTGTGGCAATAGAAACATATATTTATACCTTTATTTCACACAAATTTTGTTTCATGCACTGGACCCTGCATTTAATTTGAAAGAGTTTTTATTGTCATTTTTAATTCGATAAACTCTCCCCTCTAACACATATTTAAGCTATAAGAGATTTGAAGGGGGTTTAATACCTTTTTCCTTTGAAGAAGAGAAACCGATAGAGAGTCAATCAAAAGTGATGGTGCAGCCCCTGATAAAAGTAGCCCCTAAAAAGACATAAATAAACACCCTTTCTAAGGGGAATCTAATCCACAGAAAAAGGTCAAGAACTCATTAAGTTCATCTGAGAGAAGGACACAGGATTGAACAATTTATCATACACTGCCGTTTCTCTATAATCTAAGTTTCTAAATAGGAAATTAGAAAGTGCAGTGTAAAATAAATTGTGTCTTTTTTATTGTTAAGGGAAAAGCTACATACAGGTCAAGTATGGAAGGACCTTTTATTCAGAAAATGACTCCAACCCACACATGCATAACTGTCAAATTGACATTCCTGTGACTGGTGATCCAGTTGAGGATTGTGATCTACTTTGTATCTTTCCCAAATGCCAAGACTTTTATCTGAGGTGATGGCCTATGGTTAAAGAACAAATTACTGATGTATTACGCACTGTATCTTTCCTGAGCTGGAACTACAAGGAGGATCCTGTCAGACAGTATTGCATGTGAACTTATTTCATGAGTTACACTTCTTTGAATGAAGGATTATGGGAAAACCTTCCTTTTTACTTGAAATTTCCTTTATTAAGGGAGGATGTTATACATTTAGGAGCTCATTCTGGAGCTGTGTCAGCATTGCTGAACACATGCTGAATCAGCAAAAAAAAAGAAGTAGGTTCCTTTTCGTTTTCTGTGCAGTGCCAACTGATAGGAGTTAAAATGTAAAGAAAACACAATTTCCTACACAGAACACTTTCCGCGTCTTTATAATTAGTTTTTCTGAAGTATGACTTGCAACACTTTTCACCCTGTCCTCCTCCAAAAATTTGTCAAAGAAAAATAACTGTTCCACAGACACAGGCTACAATAATATTTAAAGCACAATCCACAATTTTGGATCTAAAATATATTACGTGAGAAGAACCATGCAAAAAGGTCTCAGAATCCTGGAAATTCGGACTTTAACAGACATACTAGTATGGGCACCAATGTTCAACGAGTTCCAATCTACCAGTGAAGTGCTCAATCCACTTGTCACCTCGTACAGCTAAGTGAATGGGAATAACGTGATCAAAACCTCTGTTTAAAGATGAATATTTTAAATACTTTTGATTTTGTATGTAACCACACAAACAGCAGTGTCTTCATATGCTGGATCACATACCAGTATTTATGTCATGCACAGTTTTAAAGTTACTTTACTTATTTCTAATAACTGAATTACAGTAATTGTAGAGAGTTATAAGTAAAGACTACACTGCATTGTACATTCACATAGGGTTATGCAGAAGATAAAAGTAGAATCAAGTAGAAGGGGTCAGGAGGGAGGGAAATAAATTGAAAACAATCAAACAATCAAAACCCCACACAAATGAGAATGGGTGAGAGGAGGAGAGCAGGAGTGCCATTCCCAAACTACAACAAAAATTGTGAAAACTTAGAGCCCTGACTTACATGAACCAATACAATTAGGATGGAATCTCTATTTCAATGTGTATACATGGACACAAGGTAAGTGGAAGTTGGTTTTAAAATATATTTTCAAATCACTGTGTTTTGACATGGAAAAAATATTCTAATTAAGGTTTTAATGAGCAATTGAACCAGGTATTTTACTCTATTATTTTAGTTCACTTAGGACATTTAGATTGATAGCTGGCCAAAACTCAAACAGGACACCAAAGATGATTACTATTTTCCTTCAGGTTATTTTTCACCATCTTTAGGAAATAACTTCCATGAAAAGACTCCTTGTCTAGGTTGCTGTTACTTAGAACAATGTCTTCCAAACATTTGAGAACAAAAATAATCCCAGGTCATCACATAT